>VDFB02358973.1:0-126420 GCA_007258455.2 Sequoia sempervirens
ATAACTTCGCTAGGGTTTCCATCAACTCTTGAGTTGTCTTTGTTGTTGTAATATTGAACACTACCGATTGTGCCAGGCATAAATGAATACTACCAAGAGCCTTTCTATCCAAAATATCCTAGTCCTCATTAGACATTGCTGTGGGTTTCTTGGTTTTCCCTTCCAATGGCTGCCATGAATCCTTCTGATAGAGGTAGTCCTCCATCTGCATCTTCCATAACTGATAGTTCTGCCCATTAAACTTCTCAACCTTCTTACCCTTGTCTGCCATTACTCCCACTCAACCGTGAGACCTTCCTATAGACAATAATCGAAACACAACCCACTCTAATACCACTTGTTAGGGTTAGAAAGGAAGATATCTAACAATTAAATGTAGATTGAATTAATAAACAAAGAAACTAAAACACGCAGAGAATTTAACGTGGTTCACCCAATCTAGGCTACATCCACCAAACTGCAGCCATCTAATAATTTTATTATCCGGTGTAAAAACCTATTACAATCTTGCAAATAATCGCGTTTTTCATTATACTGTAACCCCCATCCGAACCCCTTTTTAACAAGCTTAGAAGCTTCCAGATTAGGGTTCTACAAAGTCAGTTTTTTTTCTTTTTTCATTGATTTTTCCTTTTCCAATGATGACACAAAAAAGTAGGATACATGTCGGGGTGTATAGTATAGCATGATTAGTCACCACATACCAACACCTATGCCCCAGAGGTTCAAGTCTGAAAGTCAATAGATTTCTAGAAATGCACCAAAACCTAATTTTTCTTTAGAGAAATTGCATGATAGTTTCTAGAAATTAAATACTGTAATTGACTCATTTTTTAAAAATATACATAAAAGCAATGCTTTTTGACCTTTTGGAATGAAAATTTTATGCAATTTTGTCACCTTTTCAATGTTTTTCACCAAAATATGCATGCATAAATGATAGAATAATTTTGTAATTAATTTTATTAATGAAAATAATTCAGATATAAGCCCTAAACATAGAAAATCAGATCTAAAAAATTTTGGATTTTTTTCCAAATAATTTTTCAATTTTTATGATGGAAATCTAATGAAAATTGATAGTTTTTTTAAAATAAATGCAAATTATCCACAAGATTTACAAATAGCCTAGGATTTAAATTAAATTTTCAAATTTTATGCAATGAAAAATCAGAAGGTTGCATGTTCAATTCACATTAGGTTCACCAAAAATGTTTTAGAGGAAAAGTGATCCTAGATTTAACTAGGATTAGCTACTTTTCACTTAAAAAAATATTTGCAATTCAGATTGGCAAGGGTATGAGATTAACTTGCAACCTAAAAGGTGAGTCAATCAACATTGGATCTAAAATATTTGGGGGTTGGAAATTGATTTTTGATGAAATGCAATGATACAACTAAATGACTATGAGAATGCACTGTTTTGATATGAATGTAGAGAAACTAGAATCTGATAGTCAAATTTAAAGACCAAAAATGGATAAAGTAGACATGTGTGCACTTGTGATTCAAATTTGAGTTGATTTTGGGTGGAATAGGGTGCAAGAAAACCCTAGTATAGGTTTTTGAATCTGAAATCTAATTTTATAGTCCCTAGGTCTCCAATTTATAGCTTCTTCCTTCCAAATCCCATGGTCGGATCTTCATATGTTGCTGAGGTATTGTAGTTTCCATATATTTTCAAGTTGTAGGTCTTGAATGCATGCATGAGTGAATTTTTTTCAAATATTACTACAATCCTCTTTAGATCTATACCCACACATTTAAAAGGAGAGGAAGGGTTATGCCATATAGGGGCTTGCCTTAGTTAGAACCTATGTTGGTGTTTCCACCTTCATAATAAAAAAAATGATAATAAAGAGAGCTTATCTGTTTGAGAGATAAAGGCTAAATGATAATAGAAGTAATGAATTAACAATTTTTTGTAACTCACCACTCAAATCTGATCTCCTTGGATTGAAATAATAAACATCACCTTAAGGCGCTATTGCAATTTGTCTTGATTTGACTTGGAAACCTACAAGCATTAGTACTTACAAATAAAATGCATGCATAAACATGAACAAAATCACATAAAAATTGACATGATGCTTTGATGATGAAATGCTACAATAATTTTGCAAATTCTTCTCTTGACTGCTTTTGAATTGAATTTTTGAATTATAATAATTGCTCTCCCTTTTCTCGTTAATTAAAATTATGAAAATACTATGTATTTATATGTAATTGATCTAATTTCTCAAAAATTAAATCCTGATAGTTGATAATCAAAATTTTAATCTCAAATAATAAATTACTACCGTCAACACTTTGATATTTTGGGCCACATTAAGGGGATTAGGGTGCATGGATGCCCTAGTCCAGAGCCCTCATTTTTTCCCATATCTAAAGTGTTGAGACAAAAATATTAGATGTATACTTGGGTCTTCCACATTTGATTTCTTGATAAATGTTACAATAGGCCAAGGGATGCATAACTTAGGAAATTAGGTGTAGAATTAGGTCCAATCACTTGGGGGGAGCAAAACATAGTGTAAAATTGTTAAGAGTGACAACTTACAATGCTACATGCATATACCTTTTTTATATAAAAAGACAAGATAAAAGCCATTTTTTTAATATCTTATTAGCTAAGTAATGTGATTTTACCCCTTCACTATTGCAACAATGCCATATTTATGATAACACTAGGAGATATGATCATACTAAATTTTAAAATAGTTAGGACAATAATTACATATATTAAGGGAATATTTTTTACCCCTTCAAAATAAGCCTTAAGTCATTTGGGAAAGGTTGTAATGAGATTCATTAATATTCTATTTGTTTGTAGTAGACAATATTGATAAGATTTTAAAATTGATTGCATAATATGATATCTATTTGTATAATAATTATGTAGTCTTTTGAATTGTTGTACTAAAAAATTATTGAAAACCTAATTGTATGTTAAAATTATACATGCACTAGACTTACCATCCATTCATTAGCACTTTGTTGATAAGAACCTTCTTGAAGATTATAAGTAATATAATGAACAATGCCTATGTGATTGTGCCTACCTTTATAATATTGTGTGGATATTGTATGTGGATTGTTTGGTGCAATCCTATAAAGGATTATAAACCAATTATTTTAATGTCTTTGTAATAATGAAGGATTATGTGTATACATGTATATTTAGTATTTTGGAGTTATTTGGTTAAAGGAATACATGTTTGTATTGTTCTATGTTGGTTGAATGTATTTGAATAAAAATAATAATTATGGGGATATAAATTTCTAGTTTTCATGTTTACATGGAATAGTGCCATATATAGATATTGGGGGGAGAGTTCCCTAATCCTAAAAAAATGGGGGAGAGTTCCACTATCTTACATCATACCTTGTCACATGTCATATTATGTTGCATTAGTATGCCTTAGGTAGTGGTCCTATTTTTGGGTGCCTATCCACCTTGTCAAGATGTGTGATATATTAGTACCATTAAAATCCTTGGCCAAGATATTGTAATATGACATGATGTGAATTGTGATTTTTCTATTGTATTATTTTCTCTATTTTTTTCATGTGGTGCTATTGTATAATTCATCAATGAAAACGGTTCACACCTAATTTTTGACAATGCACTGAAGAGTTGTGTAGGGTCTATAGTTAGTAGAGAAGCATGCCCATGACATTCAATAGTATGGTACCAACATTGGTAAACATGGTAAATGATGTAGGTGATTGTTTTCTACATGATTTTATTTTATATTGGAATTGTAGATATTTTCTCTATTTATATGACATACATATTCAAGTGATGAACAAGTTAATATGACCTTTGTGTTGCAAGAAACCCTTATTTATGTGGACGAGTTCTTAATACTTTGGCATGTGCCTACATAAATTATTTATATAGTTTCTATGATGACTTACCTTTCTTCAATAAAATGGTTTATATGTAACATTGACAACATAATGTACTCAAATGAGATTGTATTTCTTGGAAATGCTTGTATTATATGATTTCTCCTATATTATTAATGATCAATATTTATTTTATAAGTAATTTTGTATCATATTGAGTGTGTGATGAATAAGTAGTTATCTTGTATGATGCATCTCTATACCTTGAAGAAGCATATTAAAAATATTTTAATGCTTGAATAAAATCTAGTTCCTAATGGATGACTTTGTATTGTGTATGATCTCATATTTGACTTACAATGAATCTACAAATTTTAAAAAAGGGTTAAGGGTAATTATCCATATCTTAAACACTAGAGAGCATTAGCAGCCTAATGAATTATCTTGTAGACACCTCTATTCAACATAGAAAACTTCAAATGCTCTTTGTTATGAGGATCATTATCATATATGGCATTAGGTAAATTCACCGCCAACAATTTACCACTGGAAAATTCATCGCCAACACTTCATCGCAAGAAAATTCATCGTCATGACAAATTCACTGCAAGGGAAATTCACCACCAACAATTCACCGCCACAGAAAATTCATCACATTAACATTTTTAATATATATTCCAAGAATTTTTTTTTTTTTTGCAAAAGAATAATGGAGGTCTGTATTCTTGCGAATTTTACTTGCGGTGAATTTTTCATGGCGGTGAATTTTCTTGCGGTGAATTTTCTTGCAGTGAATTTTCTTGTGGTGAATTGTTGGCGGTGAATTTTCTAACGGTGGATAGCTCGCGGTGAATTTTCCTAGCCATCATATATACCCCATTTTAGAAACTTGAGAACATTAGAGGGTTAATGAATTACACTATGAATCTTATATTTAGTTAATATCACAAATTTCAAATGATGTTTATATATATTGAAAATATTAGCAAATTTTGATTTAATCATGACTTAGGAGGGTGTGATAAATTTCTCCTATAATTTTGGGTACTAAAGTTTTGTATCTTTCAATTTGGATTGTTAACAATAATATTGTATGATTGTGAGGTCATGGATTTCATAATACTAGTTGTAGTTAATTTTATAATATTCTTGTCTATATGTTATCCAAAGCATTGCAAAAAAAAAAATAGTCACATAAGAAATTATTTTGACTAGATTTGGCATCCATCCTCTTCATGTTCCAATCATGTCTCATGATATTACTTCATAGACTAAGATGTATGAAAAATACAAGAAGTAGGCATAGTAGATATGTGTTTAGGGATATCAAATCATCAATAATTTTTTTGAGCAAAGGGACCAAGAATAATTTTTAGACCTACTGTATGTCCTTGAAAAGCATTCCATACTTGATATTAATCACTGTAATATCTATAACTTCTCCATTAATAACAATCACATGTTGAAAACATATGTACATAGCATAATCAAGAATGCGATATTTAAGTCTATTATACAACCAACATGGTTGGAACTAGTAGAATCATTATTAATAAAATGAGTCACTACTTTGAGTAACATCTTCAAATTAAAGATGTTAATAGACTTAAGTTCTCATTTGGATCAAGAGATTTCCCTTAAGACAACTTCATATGTACTCTCATCAATATCACATGGATTCATTGTATTTTAAAAGATCAATGTATTTGTAGACTTTGCAACAATGAACTAGGATTATAAAATTAAGGCTCTTTATGATATCATATTCAGAGAATCAACAATCTATATTTATATTCATTAAAGAGATGATCCAACATAGACCTAGTCTCCTCAAAAGTTATTAGGCCAATTCTTTATTTCAACTTTCTCCTCCATATTTATTTTTTAATCTAAATTTCAAAGACATGAAAGAAACCAATACTCCTCCTCCCAAAAATCCAAACATAAAATCTAAAAAACATAACATCTTAACTTAGATATTATTCTTATTTAAAATAAAATAAGTATCCTCCAATCATTAAATATCATAAACAACATATATTATTTTAATATAATTGTAGACATACTTTTGCTAGTAGACAGCATTCTATACAGAGAAATTTATATATTAGTCCAACATCCTTTGCATTCCAAGCTTCACTTATAGCCTTTTTATAAAGGGACTGGTATTCCAACGCAAAAGCTTGGATCTCTTTACAGAAAGGAGGTTATTGAGTGTTCCAACGCAAAAGCTTCAATCTTTTTAAAATGTACTATATGTTTTTTTATTATGTTGGATTAAAGCTAGTAAGAGATTACAGATGCACAGTCACAGACGTGCAATCACAGTTCAACAGTCAATTACTGCAAGCACGGTCATACAGACAATCACTGTTCAATCATAATTTTATATACGTATTGGCAGTACCTTTGCTGTCCTCCTCTGCTTCCACTTCATCATCTCTAACCATATAGCTGCCCTGTGTATTCATTTTATGAAGGGAGATGGGTGGTAAACTTTCAGTACCTGGCAGATCTACAGTTGTTCTAATTATGGGTTTGACATGGGAACAGTGCGATAATCGTATCAATCTAATTTCGTTGAGAGTTATCCATTCTGTCAAAGTCATCTGAAGCATAATTCTGACATCATCTCTTATGGTGTTGATGTCTCGCAATCAACAAGAGCTGATTCTTGTTGGACTCATTCAAAATCACTCAACCTCATCAGAAGACCAAAGACCCATTGATCTGTTCAAACTTTTAAATCATATTCTATGATCCTTCTTCATAGTGGGAAAAAAAACAATTTTAAATTATATTTTATAATTAGTTGACAGACTACATATAGTGTGAGATTTGAGCCTAAAACAAGTCTCTAGCCTTCAAACCACCGTTGAGTCATCGGAAAATAAGTTTTAGTTGCCGTTTAATGGTAAACCAGCTGCCATTTAATAGTAAAAGCTTCCAAAATCTCACTTATCACGTAAAAGCCAGATAAATATTGAACATTCTTTAGATGCAAGTGCTAGTTTTTAAATTTATTACACTTTATAATATAATTCACTATATATTTATATGATTGTCTATATAATTGTTGAAATTTTTAATATAATTTAAGATATTCTGTTTTGTAAATAACTTTTTAAAATAATCATTGTTCTTTCTTTTATGATTCTACTTTTTTTTTTTTTATATATATTCATTAAGTTATAATTGTAAAGATAATCAAAGACTAAATTACAATTTATAAAATAATGCAATTAAGTTTTTATTACTTGTAAATTAAAAATAATAATTCTATTTTTTTACAAGCGTGTACTTGCTAAAATATTTATTTTTCATTGTAAATAAATATTTTATCTAATGTAATTTTAATTTAGTTGATTCTTAGAATGTTTGACTTTGTATTGGAATAGGTTCAACTCTTTCACAAAATACCTTTTTTCTTTTTAACATATATATTTTTCTCTAGTACAAATGTTACTCCTATGAAACATTTACTTTTTGGTTAGGTATATCATTTCTTAATATTTATTTTTTGATGTAGGATAGATAAATATTTGTTTATTTAATTATTTTGTCTCTATTAAATATATAGAAAACTCAATTAGATACAAAGACATTTTTGAAAACTAATATTCTTTAATAAATCTATTACGAAAAGAAACAAACCAAAGTGAAAATATTTTAATATGTATGATTAATAGGACTTGATAAAATATTAAAATATTTATTTAAAATTTTTTACTTTTATTGATTTTGATAAATTGAACAATTTGTTGCTAGTTTCTATTTTTCTTAAATATCAATTGAAAGATAGTTACATGAAATTTTCATATGATAGACAAAGAGCCACTATAAAATTTAAAATTTGTCCTCGAATTAATAATACATAATCCAAAAACAAATGCATTTAGATTTAGTTAAGAAAAAGTAGTACCAAAACCAAATCAATAGTTTAGTGAATTATATTTCTTAAAATGGAAGTTATAAAAAATTGTAGCAAGGTCATTTGAAAAAAAAAAGAAGCAAGAAAAAATTATATATACGTATGGAATTTGGCACACATGACTTCTTGAAGTTAGGTTATATCAAGCTACAAGGTTGTGGTTTTGTTTAAATAACTTTGTGGTAAAAGGAGTTTGAAAGAAAGTTAATGATAAACTATTTGATATACTTTGTATTTAGAAGTAAACTAAATAAACTTGAAATTAAACTATCTAACAAACTGACATAAAGATACTAACAAATACTAGATTGCAAAAAGGATTAGAAAAATCTAAATTATATGTAAACCATTTAAACCAATTTAGAGCATTTAAGAGAATGATAAAAAGGGAAAAACAACAATCACATAATACAAATCATATTTGTTTATTGTTGCCCAATATGGTGTATTAGAACAAGGTCATTGATTTGAGATGATTTTGTAAGTTGATTTATCTATGAACAATAGGTATAAAATTATGTTTATGAAAGAAATGACTAAAAAATAATGATTTAATGAGATGTGTAGCACTTTGCAAGGAGTGAGAAAAAGACCATGTGAGGTTCTCTCCTGAACACCTAATAAATGGTTTGAGGATTATATGTGGATGAAAGTAATCAAGTGATGTTCATATTGGAAGGAGTGTAAGGATTAATCTCAATCAAGTGACCTCAACCCCATCCTTTGATATCTAGCCTGAGAAGAAAACAAGAAATAAAATAAAGTAATAAAATAAGAAAATTTACTAGAATTAATTTGCAAGAAGTTTTTTAGATTGTAAAACATAAATTTTGGAATGAAAGATTGTCAAAAGAAGGTTGTTTATTGTTTTTAAAAGACTAAATTGCAATATTGTTAAGATATTGTAAGTGATGATTTAATTATAGTCACTTGGGAAGTATTGAAGCTAGAAATGTTTCAAATGAATTTATATCCCATTGGCTACAAGTATAATCAAAGGATTAACTAGATAGTCTAAAACAAGAAAGTGGGAAAAGTGTTTAGGATTACATCGTAAAGTTTCAAATGCAATCCATGTTAGTTGGAATGGACTTGGAAGAAGAGGATATGTTAATTAAGTACATTGGAGGGCTTCACTCTCATATTAGAAGAAGAGTAGTTACCACCAACCCATAAGATCTAGATGAAATGTGTATCCTAACATTGTATGTTGAAAGTGAAGAAAAGATACCACCCTCCAAGGAGGAGGAAATTCGGGGATGTTTTTGTGGGACTAAAATACTTTCTAATAAGGTAGGTGTGATCCATATGGATCATGAAATATGAAAAGTGCTCAACAAAAATAAATACTTTGATTATAAATAGTATATTGAATCTATAAATTTTAATTTAGAAGACATAAAGATGTGGCTTTTTAGTTTTAGTGAACTTTCCATTTTTCACAAGTAGTAAAAGTATAATTACTACAATGAATTCATCATTTACCATAGAGAAATCATATAAACCATAATGAATGAACATTCATATCATCATTTACCATAGAGAAATCATATAAACCACAATGAATGAACATTCACCTCTCCATTGGATTCTTTGTCATTATTGATATAGGTTGAGAATTTAAAATGAACATGAAATTTTTGTTCTAGATTTAGAAAGATTTCTCCTTGGGCCTACAAAAAGAATTCCAAAGGTATAAATATAATTTGGGAGTATGTTTTGTATATATATGACATGATAAAAAAAAATGTATTGTATAAAGGAAGTAAGATTCAAATTTTCATCATGTTTTGAAAGGGTCAAGACAATCAAAATTTCCATTAAATGAGAAAAAATAATCTTTTATCCACACAACCTATTATACTTGATAAATTGCTACATTTATCATAAGTAGCATGTCATTTTACACTAACATATGACTATTTTTCCCCCTTTGGAGGGTTTCTAGGATAAAATATTAAATTCTTGTCTAGAATTGTTTATTGTAACATATTTTGTTTTTTATTTGATCAAAAATTTCTTCTCTCTAACACTACCATTTAAACTCGTTAGAGTGAAAACTGAAAAGTTTCTTTATGCATCTAGTTATCTTTTATATAGTTCCTACATCGAGTAGTCCTATTCACACTAGCTTAAGTTCACTTAGTGGTTTATTTGTATCACCTCATAGAAACTTGACAAATACCTTCACACTTGTCCCATGTTCTACATGTGTCACATCACTTGGAGGGTTGTTCAATCTTTTTGTTTCACCTTCCTATCTCCTCCCTATCCTATATAAACAAGGAGTGATCATTGCATTCTATACATTCTATAATAGTTATTTGGATTTTGCATTGTGCTTGATTCATTTCATGGTAGTTTGAATATTGTATTCATCATTTGCTACTCCAACATGGTATCAAAGCATTAAATTGTAAGTTCCTTCTCAATTTTTGAATCAAGCTTTTCATCTCTATCAACAGTGTCAAGCCAAACAGACACCGCTATTGCATCTAGAAGGCTCACAAAATGAAAAAAGGTTTTGTTTTGCTAATTTTGATAATTTTCAAATTTTCCAATCTTTTGGGCCTTTATGCCGATTTTACAAAAGTTGTAAAAGATTAAAAAAAATAGTAGAGGACCAATTTGCTCTTTTCCCATCCACTAGGTATTTTGGGTAGATATTTGCAATATTGTAGATATTTTTATTTATTTATTTATTTTTTGGCCTATTTGACCTATTTATAAGATTATTTCTCTATTATTTTATAGCGATCCAAGGTTTCTCAAGAGGCATCAATTGAGTTTTGTCAATTTCGCTTACTTTCTAGCACACCATTGCTAATTGGTGAATCAACTCTGTTCTCTTTTTTATCACAACACCCTCTAATTATTGTTGGGGGAATTCACCAACAACAAATCTTGCACAAGAAAATCATCATTAAGGAATCAACATTATTGTCTCCCCTACAATAGTATTTACACCTATCACATGGTGTATATTATCAAGAGTTGATACCTATGAAGTCAAGCTATTTACATTGGCACTGAAGGAATCACAACATATTATGTGTCAACCAACATATCTACCAACTTGTATCTCCATAGAAACTCCTCACACGACTCTTGTCATCTCCATGTGACCTCTCTCTAACAATTTGTGAACCTCCATAGTCTCATGTACCCTATAGCCTATAAATCAACCTCTCCTTGGTGTGGATACATCGATCAAGAAGAATTAACCAAGTGGCTTATGATCAACACTCTAGGCCCCCTGCAACAAATCTACAACTATTAACATATCTTTTGACCATGCCACATCATCTACACCTTTTTTTTTGTTAACAATAGGGATATCCCCACGACCCCACCCAATAGCTCGTATCTAACATCACCTCCACTTGGCAACATTTAGTGGCACAATAGGAACAAGCAAGCATCAATTTCGTTGTTATTTATCATTTAAGGTTCCACATTCCTCCTTGCAACAAATTGCATTTAACAATGACTCCCATGAAGCTCTTGACTCGTTTATGTAATAGTTGGCTCTTTTTATGTGACATTTATTGTAATTGTAAATGGGTGGGATCATTTTTTTATCAAAGCTTGCAAAGGAGGGTTTTTTTTTTTACATAACTTGTAAATGGGGAGGTGCTTTTTTGAGTATAAATAGTCACCGGAAAACTCTTTCCGAACCTAAAATTTCAACATCAAGACATTTCCAAAATTGTAAATTTTTAATCTATTTTGAACCTCTGAAACTCAATGTAATTTGTGCAATTTTTGACGGGGCATAATTTTTTCACCCCATTTGTCAAAAATTGACAAACATTTTTTTGAAATTCATCAAAATTTTGCAAGGATTCTATATTTCTAGTTAAAATCAAGTTTTGGAAATCCCATGTTTCTATATTTTTAAAAATCTTCATGATTACAAGTGATTTGGCTTCCAAAATTTACAAAAAATTATAAATCTTGTCAAGATGCATCTATTTTTTAGAGGGGGAGGGGTGTAGGGTATACATTCAGATATAATGCAATTTTGAGGGTTTTGGTAAGGAATAATTCAAGTGCCTTGTTGTGTGTGCATCATGGATCCTAAAATCAGCTTATTAACTCCACATAATTTCCACACTTGGAAAGTCAAAGTACAACAACTACTTCAATCTAAGGGATTATCTAATGGTTATTGAGCAACAAATATAATTTACTAGGGAGTTTGAGTAGTTTACTTATCGAAACAAGTTAGATGAAGCAATGGGAATAATAGGTTTTCTTGTTTCCAATAAATTTAATTTCATATTTCTATTTGTACAACTCCTAAGCAAATTTTGGACAAATTTGATAATCTCTTTAGTAAAGATCTCTTCTATTAAAGATTTATTGGTTCAATTTAAGTATTTTCTTTCTAGACTTCAGGTTTGTGGTAAAACAAAAATAGACAAAGAGTGTGTCTTCTTGAAATTTTGTTAAAGATAAGAGGTTCTTATTAGAGATTTTCTTCATCCTGTCACTCTACCATAGATTCTCTTGGAACAACACAAATAATATGTTCTTTTGAATAATTTTATGATAGAATCATGAGAAAAATCTAAATAAATCTTTGTGGATGCTATCACCTCTTCAAAAAGTCATGTTCTAGTTGTCCAATCATCTAAGGGAAAAGAAAATAATCCATTCTAATAAAAATAAGACAAAATTAACTTCAAGAAATGAGCAATCATCTAAATAGAAGAATCTAGTCAACACACAAGCCACATCCTCTACACAATTAGGATAGAAGACTTACAAGTATAAGAAGAAACTTCATTGTAATTTTTGTGGATAACACAATCATGATAGCAATTTTTTCCATAAGAGAATTGCAACTATGGAAGAGGACATGTAGAGACACAAAATTGATCTTCCCAAACCTACTAAGGGACATGCCCTTACAGCTAGAGTTTTGGATTCATCTGAGAAAATTTGGATATTTGACTCAGGAGCCTCACCTCACATGACTCACTCATAGGATCTTCTAACATTTATTTCTAACAACACTACTCAAATTTTAGTGGGAAAATCTTCACAAATTCTTGTTATGGGGTCTGATATAGTACAATTGATAGGGGGTAGCATTGAGTATGTTCTCTATATTCCTAAGACTTTAGCTAATCTCCTTTTAGTTTACCAAATTTACCATACTAGTGATGAAAAGGTAGTTTTTTTTTTCCCACATGATGTAGTTAGTTGACAACTACACCATCCATAGAGGGTTGTTGCTTTAGGCATAGAAAATCATGGGTCTTGGTTGTATAGATTTCATGGTTTTTATTCATCTTGTGGAGAATCACATGTTTCTCACATTGAATCTTTGAAAAAACTTTGGAACGAGAGGTTTGGACACCTCAACTATAGGTATCTTTAGTATTTGAGTACTAAAAATATGGTACTTGGACTCCCTAAGGTGTCTTACACAAAGGGAGTTTGTTAACATTGTGTACTTGGAAAACATCATCAGGAACCCTTTCCAAAGGGTAAGGCTCATCATGCTATTACCCTACTTGAGTTGGTTCATAGTGACCTCATGTCATTTCCAACCTCTTCATTTTTAGGAGCCAAGTATGCACTCACTTTCATTGATTATTACTCTAATCAAAATTAGGTGTACTTTCTTAAGTCTAAATGTGACGTCTTCAACATTTTCAAGACCTTGAAGGTGTTCATGGAGAAGCAATAAGGTTATTCTATTTGAAAGATACACACAGATAATGGGGCAAATATATGAACTACTATTTTATGGAGTATTGTGTTGACCAAGGTATTTAACATCATTATTTGGCTCCCTAAACTCCTTAATAGAATAGTGTTGTTGAAAGAAAGAACAAATCATTAAAGGAGATGGAAAATTGTATGCTTCATCTAGGTCTATGGTCCCATCATTTTGGGTTGAAGATATCAATTGTGCCAAGTATATTCAAAACTACACTCCCCACAAGGTAGTTCATAATTTCACTCCAGAGGAGACTTGGTCCAAAATTGAGCTTGATTTTTCCTTCTTCAGAGTATTAGTAGTGAATATTGGACATTCAAACTAGATGGTCGACATAAGGAAATGGAGAGTAAGAGTCATAAATACATCTTTGTTGGTTATTGTGAGGAAGTGAAAGCTTATAGGTTATTTGATCCTATCACTAGGGATGTCCACTTTCATAAAGATGTCCAGTTTGATGATTCTTTCGCATTGACATATCCTCTACCATCTTCTTCTTCCTCACTACCTAAACTCTACCTTCTTCATCTCATGATGATACCTTAGTCCTTGAGGATACATCAGGTGATGGTCCTAAACCACCACCACCACCACCTACCACTTGTGTTTCTCCCAAGTGGGCTAGGGGTGTTGTTGAGGATGTTGGCTCTTTATTTGTTGATCCTACATCCTCTAGGTGCACTCATTTAGAGACTTATGACACTAGTCTTTTGATTCATGCTATATCTCTAGATCCACAGAGTTCTTCAGAGGCTTCTGGTATTCTAAATTGGGACAATACTATGGCAGAGGAGTATTCTTCATTGATGAAGAATTTAATACATGGTATTTAGTTAATCTTATTAAGGGAAGAAGATGGTTTAGTGCAAGTGGATGTACAACACTAAATATGCAGTTGATGGTTCTATTCAAAGATATAAGGCACATCTTGTGGCTAAGGTTTTTTCACAAGTTCAGGGTATTGACTACTCTGAAATATTTTCTCATGTATTCAAGATGGATTCACTTCACCTTGTTCTTTCTATTGCTACATCACAAAGATGGCTATTTTATTAGATTGACATGAAGAGTGCCTTTTTACATGGTAATCTTAATGAGGAGATCTATATGGAGAAGCATCTAAGTTTTTTTCAAGACTCTTCACTTGTTTTTAGATTACATCATTCTTTATATGGTCTCAAGAAAGCCCCTAGGGATTGGTATGAGAATATTTATGGTTTCTTTCTTGCATTTGGTTTCACTCATTGCCACTTGGATAACACAGTTTACATCTAGAGAAATGTAAATGAACTTTTGATACCAAACTTATATATTGATGACTTGATCCTTACTAGTGTTCCTCATCCATGATTCAAGATATTCAACATAGCTTGATGGCACACTTTTACATGACAAATCTTGGGCTTTTATATTTCTTCCTTGGTCTTTAATTTATTCAATCTACTAAAGGGATTTCCATATACTAGCAGAATTACACCATTAATTTCTTCATCAATTTCATATGAGTGATTGTAAGCCTAAACCTATACCATTCTAGTCTAGTTTCACTTTGACTACCACTTGCACGACATCTATTGTTGATGCTACTTTATATAGATAATTAGTTGGTAGTATTTTGTATTTAACACACACATCCAAATATTACCTTCACTGTTGGGCTTGTCTCCCATTTTTCTCATGATCCTCAAGAAATTCTTTAGAAGGAAAAAAAAAAAATATTTTGAGGTATAATAGCAACACCACTCATTTTGGTATTTATTACACACCACGGGCTTCACATATAGTAGGCTGTATTGAATTAGATTGGGCAAGAGATGTTGATTCTCACAAGTCCACTTTTGGTTTTGGTTTTTCTCTTGGTTCTAGTCTAGTTACATTGTCTTGCAAGAAACAAATTACTATTGCATTATCTTCTACTCAGGTTGAGTATTGAGGAGCAGTTATTACTAGCTAGGAGGTACTATGGATTTGACAGCTTACGACATATTTTGTTCTTCCACTTGATCATCCTACTATACTTTGGTGTGAAAACCAAAGTTGTATTCACATTTTACACAATCCAATTGAAGATCAATGGATAAAGCATATCGAGATTCATATGCACTTCATTCGATAGCTTATCCAAGATAGTTTTTTATGCTTAATAGTATTTTCATACTAAGGATCAAGTTGCAAACATCTTAACTAAACCTTTAGAATCACCTTGTTATATTGTGGTGTTCCAATTGCTTGGGGTAAAGGAAGTTGTCCTTGGGGGGTCTTGAGTCCTCCTTCCTTTGTATATAGTTCACTTTTTCAGAGAGGAGTTTTATCCCACTAGGATTTCTCCTTTACTCTATTTGTGAGAGAATTTTATTTTATACAGGAGTACCTCATCAGGCCTTATTTTTGGGACTCATGTTTTAATGAATTACTCCATAAGTATCACTTAATCCAAAGGATTTTAGTTTGAAAAGTGTCTTAATGCATCTAATTATCATTTATCTAGTTCCTACAGCTAGTAGTCTCATTCATGCTAGCTTAAGTTCACTTAGTGGTTTAGTTATCTCACCTCATAGACACTCGACACATGCCTTCACACTTGTCCAAAGTGTTCTACATGTGTCACATTACTTGGAGGGTTAGTCAGTCTTTGTGTTTCACCTTCCTACCTCCTCCTTGTCCTATAAAAATAATAAGTTATCATTATATTCTACACATGTAATGATAGTTATTTGGCTTGTGCATTGTGCTTCATTCATTTCATGGTAGTTTGAATATTACATTAATTATTTATTGCTCCAACAAAACTTGCAAGTATCACATTATGTTAGTATGAATTTAAATTCTTATGTTATGAGCTAATTTTAGAAAATTTATAATCACCCATTGGATAGTTGGATGTGCATTAATCATATTAAGAGCATCTTCAAAACATTTTATTTTTTTGTAAAAATACATTTATTTATCAAATTTCTTTATAAGTCAATATTTCACCTTATACAAGTATACTAATTTAATGTGAGGATGATGGTAATAACATAGATCTAATCATGAGGGGTAGAAATACTATAAAGGAGGTATAAATAATGTCACAAGATGTTCAAAAAGTGTATTAGGAGGGAGATTTAAATTACAATATTAAGAGGTATAAATTAAATTATGGATATTATTTAGTTCCATGTGAATGAGGTGATATGACAATTTTTAATAAGGTGAATCCATTGTATAAATGGTTGCTTATAAAAAGAAGAGTGACTTGCATAAAAATAGTTTTTTTTTTGTTATTATGGGTGAGCAACCCTTTTACAAAAATAAAACAAAGAGCACAAAAGTCTCAACAAAAATACATAAAAAATATAACTCCTTAAAGGATGAAGTCCAGTAGCAAAAAAAAAAAAAAGCATTTATGAGAGTAGACCAAAAAAGCACACAGATAGCATCAACAAGATAAAAGGATTTTTTTTAATTCACTATCAACTTCACACTCCTCATTGAAAAATTATAGGTGGCCCTCTATCGGATCCTTGTCCAAGTCAACCAAGTCTTTATCCTTCTACACTTATTGGGATCTTATCCTCTTATAAGGGAACCCTAACTTAAATCAGTTTTTTTTTTTTCTTCAAGAAGATTTCATGCAACATGAAGATGCTAGTGGAAAAATTCTTAATATTGGTATTTCTTAATGGATCACTTTATTAAATGGGAAAAATAGAGCATCCTAATTATTCTCCACTTGCAACATTCTCTTTTTCTATTATTAATTTATGCAATTATTTGACTAAAATTCTTAATTTTGTCATTGAAATTCTAAGAATTTAATTGTAACATATGCTTTAGGTGATTATCCATTAGCCTACCTATGGAGTATGGCCATTTTATTCTTTATTCTTTCATTTTAATTTATAAAAAAATTAAGGATGTTGTGATGTGGGTTAGATTTATCTTTTAGAGATTTAAACTTGGAAATCAAACTATTCACAAATAAAACAAATACTATCATAAAAAACCCTATCAATGGTACACTTATCTATCATCTTCCCTAGACTAACACACTCTCCATCCTTATTTATTAATAACATCAAACAAGGTGGCACCTTCAACCCTCAAGGGTCCCTCAACCATATGTGTTTTACCTTTATTAATGGAAATATGCATTAGATTGCTCAAATGGGGGTTAGCAATAGAATTAGCCACAATGAAAAGTTTAGTAGAGATAAGGGACACACCAATATTAACCCTAGTGGCTATTTTAGAAGTAGGAAAATTGGGAGAATTTTTTTTTATAGTAACAACCTTGAGAGAAGACATAACTTTTCCTTTTGAATTTCTTAGGAAACACAATTTTAAAGGATAATTTTCCTTCAACACCATCCCGTGATTAGATTTAGGAATGACATACTTATTTTTCTCAAACTACTAAAGATATCACTTGGTGGAGAGGGAGCTCATTTTTTTCCAACATCACATCAACAACTAACTACTAAATATACGTGAGTAATTATAATGAGAAAATAACCAACCACATGTATATTTGAGATTATTTAAGAAAGGGAAATGGTACGAAAACACACATTTTTATCATCCTTGAAAAGTGGATTATTTAATCATCTAGTAACTTACCTCATCCAAAGGTAATTGTAGAACCTAACACAAGTAGTTTGATTGGTACCTAAGGTTTTTTTCTTCCTTTCAAGAAGGTGTTAATATGATCTTTCCTCTTGGTTTTTCTTTCTTTTAGGGTATTTACTTATTTAAGGGTAAACTAATAGTAGCAATATTTTCTTCCTTTGTGGTTTCAAATATTAACCCTCTCACTATCACCTTTCTACCCTTTGAATATGTGACATATTCCTTCTAGATAAGAGGATCATATACATTAATTTATGTTCTAAGAAAGGATCCACTTAGCCATGCAAAAAATGTGCCAAATTATTGTTTCCTTTTTTACCTATTCATAGGATGGGTTCAATTTATAGCCTCTCCCTCCCATCATGACCACCTTGGTACTTGTCACAAGAATATGCTCTTTGAGAAAATAAATACAAGTAGAGGAATAAAATGAAGGAAATTATGCATAAGCTACTTAGATAAATATATATTTAAACTACACCTTAGGAAGTTATTATTATGAAAAAATAATGATGGTATATGTCAAAGGATAATAAGATACTCCAAATTTCTATGAGTGAAATCAAGATAGTTAATCATAGATAATCTCATATTTGACCCTATTATTTCATTCTATGAGGTACAAATGACAACCAGTTCAATTCAATTAAGTATAATATCCATGGTCAGATAGTCACAAATGCACCTCATTTCTAATTCTATAAATAATATCTAAGGAAAAATTCTGCACCTCCCTCCATTGACTTACACATTCAAGCCTTCTATTCACGCCAGCTAAAAAATATACTAGCCCATTCCCCTCTCTATAGATATACATAATTCTCACATTGATGAAAAAATTAAGACGTTAAATTGAGTCCTTGAAGATATTGTTGATATTCTAGGAAGGGGGAGAGAGAATCTTAAGAAAGTTAGTTATGTTAAGAGAATCACCCTAAATAATAGGAGATGACATAAGATCCATGGTCAGATAAATAACATGAAAGGTAGTTATGGATTTCACCATATAGTTGGATCAAGGTCCCAACAACCTTGCATAAGTTACCATAAAACTCCTTTTTTATCCCTAATGATCCCTTCTTCTCCAATAGGACTGATATTTCTTTTTTTATGCCATCACAATTTAGTTTGACCCAATTAGAATCAGAAAAATTTCACTTAGCGGGTTTCCTCTTCAATATTTTGGTGTTGTTAGGGATTTTTTGCTTAATATGTGGGTATATGCAGGTTCATCATGGAAAAAACAGGCCCTTAAGTGGCAAAAAATTCAGAAAAATCAGAGTTAGGCAACCTGATGTAAAAATTTGAATAAGTTATCTATATTATTTCAAAAATATGTAAGAATAGAATCTGTAGAAAATTGAATGTAGTTTCTAAACTACTAGGTTTATTTGAAAAAAAAATCTATTTGGTGAAAATTTAAAATTTCAATGCAGAGTACTTAAATTGTGGAAAAATAAGAAGTAGGTGTTTTCAACCACCCTAACCACAATAAAATGAGAAAAATTTATAAGATTTTAGATATAAGTAGAGGACTCATGTTGATGATGCATATTTTTTTTTGTAATTTTTTCCAAGTAAATAATTAATTATGATTTTTTTATTACAACTTTTAAAAAATATAAAAACTCGTATGTCTGACCACCTTAACTTGGTCAAAACTTCATGAAATTCATTTTTTCTTTTTTTAATCCTATATTATGCGAAACATAGAATGTGATGCATGTTTTGGATTCAAAAAATGTGATACCGTTTGAAAGCTATAGATGTTTTTCAACCAACCTATCAATCAGGACTTTAGTCATAATTCAAATAGAAAATGAATAATAATTACTTATTAAATTCAAAGTATATCATAATTTATATTGGTGGAAAGTTGAGAATCTCCTTGAAAAACCCTTTTTGTTTCATCAATTTTGGGTAAGAAAAAAGTCGTCATCCATATACCCATCATATTGCCACTTTTTGGCCCATCACGATCCTGCACATACCCATCTCTGTTAATTAATCACAAGCCTTAGTTCCACTTCTAGAGGTGGTGATGAAGGGTCATTTCTTTTTCTTAAAGTAATATTTTTAATAATATCCTTTGATATCCTTCAATCAAATTCCTCCTAGCTTCTCCTCTAAAAATTCTAATACTTATCTCTAATAAAAATCCCAACAAAAAAGAGGTATGGTTAAATAACCAATATCTTTAATATGGGGATGAGGAAAAAGGGAAGACCGAAACAAGGAAAGATCAAGTATAAAGCTAGAGGAGGTCAAAAGTAATTTACAAATTCCAATTAAGACATAAAAATATGCCACACAAATGGGTATTATAGAAAATGTGGTGATTAATTCAACACCATTCTCACAAAGTAATAACCTCTTGAGAATCATGAAACATCTCCCAATAAAATCATCTATTGTAACAATTCTTTGTACAAATCCCACCAAAAGAAGTTCGCATTTGGTAACAAGGAGTTGTTTCAAACCTTTTTCTACTTAAACCTATTAGGAGGAAGATCCAATAGAAATAAGTATCTTGAAGCAACACTATAAGACCCTATAGAGAACCTAAACCATAAAATGCATCCCCTCAATCAAATTAGCTTTTGTGAAACCGTTTTAGATGTTCCACAGGGTCAAACACAATAGCTTGACCTAATTGACTAAAGAAAGGATATATTTTTTTCCATTTCAATTCTTTCACACCAAACTCCTAGTAATCAATCACACATGAGAAAAAGAGAAAACCATTCAACTTTAATGTTAGAACTTGAAGATAGAGAATTGAGAGTGGAATTTATAATCCAAATATTATCATAAAAGTTGAATACAACTAAATTTCCACTTTCCATCTTGAATCTTCTATTAATAGTTATCTATATTTTATAAAAATATTCTAGTTAGAAGATCCATATAAAGTAAGATTCATGCTTAGGAATTTGGAGGAAATATTATCATTAACATACTTATCTTTCATAATACTAGTCTTGTTGTTGTCCCCTTTCAATAATCTCCATCAAATTTTTGTGAATAGAGCTACATTTATACACTTGGTTCTTCTCAAACCAGATTGATATTCTTAAAGGTATATCTTCTCCCAGTAAATAACGTAGATTCTCTACTTATCCTCCAAACATGAGAATAAGAATATTCTTTCAATTTTCTCTACTTTGTCAAAGTTTAGGTAGCTTAGAAAGATAAAGGAGGTGATGCAAGGACTTTTGGAGGTCATAACTTTTGACTTGAGAGTCCATTTGAGAAAAAAAATGATGTGGAGAAGTGTCTCAAGTTGAATCCATAAAATTGAATATATTGAATTGGACCATGTCTCGACACTTTTCTAAAGCCAAATTCCTTCGTATGAGGCCTTAAATTAGACCTTTAGTGTTTTTTAGGATTTTCCCAATTTATAATTTTTAGTTATTTTTTAATTCTTACTTTTAATTAGATTTATGAGTTAAAAAATGGTGCCCCTCTTATTAGCTTTAAATAATTGGTAACTTTCATAGCCATGCAAATAAGCATGCAAAATTTAAAAAAATGGCAAATTAAAAATCTTGTAAAAATCTACCAAAAAATGTAATTTCAGATTGTAGCTATAAAGGAGTTTATTTTAGTTGTAGAAGGAGAATGGAAGGAGGATAAGGAAGGAAAATTAATTCAATTCCTTGTGTTTCTATATTTTCTTTTTCCAACATTAGTGCTTAATATTATGCTATGAATTGGCTACATCAGGAGGTGTATAGCTATTGTAGACACCTAAAATTAAAATTTTGTCAATTCCATGATTTCCTCTATAATTTATCATTTAATTTTGACTAATTATCTAATTTATCCTTGATTATTAATTAATAATATTGTATTATATAATAAATAATTCCACTATCCTCTCATTTCCATTTCTAATCTAAAATCAATAATTTTCACCCCTTCCATGGTCTAACTATAATTCCATGGTGATTGTACCAAGCAATTACTTGTATTGGATCCATCTTGAGATTTTGGTTAGGTGTTTTCATATGATGTATATGTTTATTTTATACTTCGTGTATGGCATGTGTGTAGGCCCTCTACCATGTGTTTGGTGTGAGTGTTGTGATTGTGGTCTGTGTGACTCTCCTAGCACAATAGGACTGGATCTTTTAATTCCTTGAGGTTGGGTAACGTGAATCCACCATTGGGGATATAATTTTCATGGATTGAGGAACATCATGGTACCATTTTATACCAAGATTAATTCTTTTATTTATATTATTTCCTTTCATTCAAGTTGTAATATTATTAATAGACCTCTCATTAAGAAGGATTGTAATATTTATACATGTTAGTGTTTTAGCCCTAATTATGTGTATCAATATTGGTGTTGGGCATGATCATACTTATGCTATGTTGTATTTATTTCTTGGAAAGCTAAAATGAACTTAGGAATATTTTTTTATGTTTAAAATGAGTTTGGTGGTCACATAAATCACAATTGGGTGGCCTGGTATTGTATCTAGGTGGTCTTGTATTGTACTAAATTGACCCAGACTAACTAGAAAAATGGCTAAGTCTAGTTAGGTAGCCTAGTAAATTTGGGTAGCCTGGTTGCATGTTTGGAAATTTGGTAAATTTGGGCAGCCTACTTGCATGTTTGGGTGGACTAGTTTTGCAAGCCTAAAAATTTAAATTTTTTGTCTCACTATTTGGGTGGCCTCATCTTGTGTTTGGGTAGCCTCATTCCCATACAAAAATAAAAATGTATCATGGTTATCCAATGGTTTTATAAGCCTAATTCTATTCATGAATGATTTTTATGCCTTGCATCTAACCTGTTTTGGTCGTTTTAGTCATCAAAACCTTCAAAAACCTACTCAATTTTCTCTATTTCAAAACTTGATCATTTTTCCTTGTTTCAAGGAATCGTATGGGAAAACCATGTAAATGGAAGGTGTTACTCATGGTCCTAGGGGTATATTGGTGCTATGTACATGTTCTTATATATTGTTTCTGAGAACTTATGGCTTCTCTTGCATTATTTTGCATGCCTTCTTCTAAAGTTTCCCTATTGTTAAACCTAGGGTTAGGGAGATTGTGCCCCTAGTCTTGTGAAGAATTGAGGAGGTTGTAATCCTTCATGGTTGGTCTTGTTGGTTTCCTAAAAATTTATATTAGGTTATGGGGTTTTATGGAGTTGTATCCTTCTATTTATGTGATGTCACATTGTGATAGGAAGTATGTGGGTATCTGGAAGTGACTCATCATCATTCATGTTTTTGGTGAGTTTGTGTCTTTTAGTTAGGCAACCTCTTATGGAGGTTTGAATCTATGTTTATATTTGTGAATTGTGTCTAGATGTGAATTGGAGGTTGTTGATTCCCTCATCTTATCCTAGTGTGGTGTTGTGAGAGAACACAACCATTGTTTAGTAATTGATCATCATGTAGGTGTTGCCATCTCTCTCTTGTTTGTTTGTCATGGTGGCTTTATCCTACAAGTGGTTAGTCCTTCTATTGTTGCCACCTTTAATATATAATGGTTAATTTTTATTTATTTTTCTTGTAATTGTATTGTTGTGACACTTATGTGCATGTTGTTGTGCAAGTATAACATGCCATTGTTGCATTATCGATGTTGTCCTTGTTTTAAAAAATGTTCCATTAGGTTTTGTTCTGAGCGTGTCAGCTTGGGGCATTACATATGGTATTAGATCCCATGTTGTAGCACTAGGATCTCTGGTTCATGTTCTTTCCCATGTGGTTGTTGATGCTTGGTGCATGATCACTCAATTTTTATTTAGTGAGTAAGTTTTTAGCTTCTTGGATGGGTGCCTTGGGTGGAATTTCTAAGGGTTCAGTGTGAACATACCCATGCGGTGTATTTTAGGAGGAAGAGTGTCTCCTAGGACCTAACACATTTGACATGGATGGGAAGATACCCCTTGTTGAGAGTCTCTATAGTGGGGAATGATCACTCTTTGGTGCATTTCTCATTATGTGAGAGCTTTGGTTGGGTCTTTGTGTGTGTTTTTTTTGGTAGCAGGTGTTGTTTCCATTTCCCCTTACATGATATGTTTGAGAAATTCTTGTTTGTTGTATTTAGTTAGACCTTTAAGTTTTTAAGAAGTGCTTTCATGTGTGACTACCATCTTGATGTCTCAATTTGTGTTAAGTGAGAATGTGTAAATAACCTTGAGTGGTATTGTTTATGCTTGCATTTTCTCTTTGGCTATGTATATATGGATGCATTTGATTAAAATTGGGTGTTAATGTCTTGGCTTATGATTGAGCATTGTGAAATTTACTATGTGAATGGTTCTTTGAAAGTAAATATAGTATATGTCATATTCCTGAATTATAAAATGGTAATGTTTCCTATGGTGCATTTTGTATTGTACTCCTATTGGAGTATCATCCTGTGTGTGAACTGATTATGTTAGTGCATGAATGAAAGGTTGCATTTTCATAATAAAATATTTTGGTCACTAACTTATGTCCCCAAATCATATTGCCCATAGGATTCTTGTGAGAACCTATATGGGCAATCAAAATTGTTTTCCCTCTTGCAAGTGGTGCATGCTTAATTGTTAAAATAAATTATTCATATGAGGATTATTATGTTGGTTGGTTGAGAGCCTCAATTGTGATGTTCCCTATGAATGACGTGGATTTCATTTTGTTCTAGAATGTTGTAGTGATGCATGATGTGAGTCATGTGTGTGTCATTGTATTGTAGCTATAGATTCCTTGTGAAAGTGGTTCTTGGGTAAAGCCCTACCCTTGTTTGAATAGAATTTGTGGATGTTTGCATATGCCTTCTTGCATCATGATGTGACCATATCTTGATGAAGTGTATTTGCTTAATGTGGTTTTTGTTAGCATAGTTAATTGAATTTGGTGAATTGTGTTTGTATTGTGTTTGAGCATTAACTCTCTATTATAACTTGGATGTTGTACTTGAAATATGTCATATAGATTTTTACTCCCTCAAATGTGGCTAACATTAGTCACCCAGTTTATGTAATCATGCTTTCCAAGTTTGATGCTTTATTTTGTTTATTGATGAACTCTCTAATCGTTGATTATGGATCAACAATTAATTTTTAATTTTTTTATGAGTGGTCTAGTCACCAAATTTTTCCTCCTATCTAGTTTGTGGCCCTTAGTTACACTTGAATTATTGTTTAATTGCACACGAATTATAATTTAATGTTGGAATCGATAATTCTCCCTCTTGGGTTTTTATTTATCTTTGTGGTGGTCATTATAAATGTTTAAAGTTGTTGGTCCTATTCTATGTTATGTTTTATTCCCTATCTATGGTAGCTTGACAAGCTTGGTTGTCAGTGATGTCAAAAGTATGTCTGAGATTGTTATTATTTGTTTTTAATTGATGTAAGAGAGTTGTAGTCCGACTGTTTGGTTACTAGAATCTCTGATAAATGCTCCACATTTCTCCACTAGTGATGCTTTGCTCCTGTAGTTTGGAAGATATATTTTTGGTTTGTCAAAGCATGTGTGATCCAAGTTTCAAATCATTTGAGTTATAGGAAGGGTGTTTTGGTGACAATTTGAAGAATGTGTTGTTTATGTGAGTATGCTCACAAAGGTGCAAAGTTTGGGTCTGCATTCATTTGTGTCTACAGATATAGTTGTGCAAATTAGAAGATAGCTCTTTGATGTTTTGAAGGGGATTTATGAAAAGTTTCATATCATTTTTCCTTCCATAGATAAAGTTTGAAATACCAATGTTCAGGATTGTGTTGTCGAGTGGTTGGTTTCAATGTCTGTTGGTTTGTGCCAACTTGTTGCTGCTTGAAGTTGTGAAATGGATGTACAAAGTTGTTCCTAAGTATCATGTGATATTTTCTATTTCTCTACAAGATATTTTCTTGTTTCTCTGGAACAAGCTATGGTCTAGAATGAGGGTTTTTCTAGGTTATTCTTTTACCTGGCCGAATAGGGTATGTTGAAGGTGTGCACTACAAGTTCAAGGTTGTGCAGAGTCTAAGAAGTGTTTGAAGGTTTTAATGTATGAGTCATTTTGACTAATCTAGGAAAGTGTAATTATTTTTTGATTCATACATGTGTACCGCTAATATTGTGATGGTTGACATGCTACAAGTTTCATGTTTTCTTGCTTAACGTTGACCTAATTTGAATTTGCGAAGTGATCAAATGTTGTTCATTGAAGAATGATAATGTGAAGAGTGTTTAGGACTAGGTTAAGTGTGTGTTGGAATTCAAAAGGTTTGTTCCTCCTCCTAGTGTTGTGTGTATTCTATTTGGGTCTTTCCCTTCTACACATTTCATGTTGTGGTTTGATCTTTGGCTGAGTTGTAAATGTAATATTTTGATTATTATTATTAGTTGACATGTATTGTAATCAATGTAATACCATGTATAAATTCTAAACCTAGTTGATCTAGGTTGATGTTTGAGTGGAGGGATGTGTAATGCATTATGATAATTGTATAATTGATTGAAAATGAAAGAGAAAAAGTGGCAGATCTTGTCTGGATTCAATTTGATCATTCTCTATGATAGAAGGGAAGAGAAAAGTGTGACTAATTGATTTCTAGAGGTAGTGAGCTAAAGGAAAAAAATTTTGAAGGTTGAAAGTAGTGAGCCAGTAAGCTACAAAGAAGACATTTGAAGAAGTTGTAAAAGAGTTGTCAAAGAAAAATTGCAATCTCAAAATAGAAAGGAAAAATCAGAATTGCAATCATCAAAAGGATTGAGCCTAATTGTCAAATTCAAATAGTGGAAGGATTGTCATGTAATATTTTCTGAGTTTGTTCTCAGTTCAAGGAGTAGTGGCTTCCTTGGGTTGTAGCCCTAAAAAAAAGTCTATAGGGAGTTGTAGCTAACTTGGGAGTGACCCTAGAACATTTTATAGGGAGTAGTAGCTTCCTTGGGTATGTATCCCTAAAAAAAAGTTGTAAACTATTGTTCATTTACGAGGCTAGATTAGGATAGTAGCTCCTAGCAACTTTTCTCACCGTGGTTTGTCCCCTTTGGGTTTTTCCATGCACATTTGGTGTTGTGTGGTGTTGTGCATTGTATTCATATTTCATTCTTCCATTTGTGATGTAAAGTTCAAGATTCATTTTTCTTTGGAAGGTTTGAGATTTGATAGAATACTGATTCACCCCCACCCTCAGTATTTTGGTGTGTTCAACAATTGGTATCAAAGACTGGTTGCTTAGAAGAAGAAATCTAATAGCTTGAGGAAGATCCACAATGGCACAAGAAGGATCTTGCTAGGTGCCTAGGTTTGATAGAAAAAAATCACTTTTTGGAGATACCATATGGAAGCCCATTTTTCCTCTTTTGGGTATGGTGTTTGGAAATCTGTCAAAGATGGACACACTATTCCTGATACTCCTCCAACTGATCTAGCTAAGATCAGGGCTTACGAAAAAAATGAAAAGGAAAATAATGCTATCTTGAGTGGGCTATCATATTATTATCATGTAAAAGTAATTCATTGAAAATAAACAAAGGAGGTCTAGGATAAGCTTAGTGGCATCTATGAAGGAGACATCAAAGTAAAACAATCCAAGTTGTAAATCTATAAAGGAAAGTTTGAGAACCTGAAAACATCAAAGGATGAAGATATTGCAGGATATGTGCTCCGAGTAGATGAAGTGGTCATTGCAATCATAGGTCTTGGTGAAGATCTTGAAGAATTTGTGGTGGTCAAAAAGGAACTGGGATCTCTTCCTAAATATTATAGTTCTAAAGTATCTTCTATTGAGAAAGCTAGAGATCTGGATAAAATTTCAATGGATCAATTATATGGTGCCCTTATTGCATTTGATATGAGAGTTTGACAAAGAAGTTCCAAATAAGGAAGCAAACTTCAAAGACAACAAGAAGAAATTGTATGAAGCATTTGATCTGGATAGTGACATTGATGAAGAAGAAACAAATTTTGTAAGGATGTTGAAGAGAGGTACTAGAAAGTACAATGGTAAGCTTCTTTTCAATTTTTTTAAGTGTGGAGAAGTTGGTCATTTCTCTTTTGTGTCCCTTGAAAGATTTTGAAAAGAAAAAAACACAGAGCCTAGAAGAAATAAGGTTAAGAAGAGTCTCTACTCCATGGAAGATTCTTTCTCTATAAAAGATGATGATTCTAGTGGTCTAGATAATAAAGATGAAGTCTTATTCGTGGTTGCTAAGAAGACTAAAGATAAATCTAAAGATCTAAGTGTTATGTGTACTGATTTTCATGCTAAAGATGATGCAAACTCATAGGTGATTGATAATGGTTGTTCCAACCACATGATAGGATATAAGAGAAATTTTATTAAACTTGTGAAGTGGAATGGTGGCATAGTCAATCTTGGAGATGATACTTCAGTACAGATTTGTGGAAAAGGATCAATAAGTATTAATGGAAAGATCAAAATAGGAGATGTTCTTTATGTCAAATGTCTCCAACACAATCTTCTTAGTGTGAGTCAAATGTCTAGAAATAGATACAATCTCATATTCAATGAAAGTTGATGTGAAATAAAAAAGGGGAAGGCTAGACATTTGGTTGCTAAAGTATCTAGGAAAAGTGGTGGCATATACAATCTAAGAGATGTCAATAGAAGAAATTTTCTTCTAGGAAAAGAAAGTGAATGTTGGTTGTGGTATAGGATAATAGGGCACATTAACTTTGACAAGCTTGTGAATATTAGCTCATTGCATGTGGTAAGAGATATACCCAAGATAATCAAGCCTGCAAGTACAATGTGCAAGGAAAGTCAATTTAGAAAACAAACAAGGATAAGTTTCAATTCTAAAAAATATTATTCTTGTAGACCATTGGAGTTGGTGCATACTGATTTATGCGGACCTACCAGAACAAAGGTTCTAAAAGGAGAAAGGTACTTCATTCTTTTTATTGATGATTTCTCTAGGATGACATGGGATACATTCTTGAAAGATAAATCTAATGCTTTTAGTATATTCAATATTTTCAAATCAATGATTGAGAATGAAATGAATGCAAAAATTAAATGTTTGAGGTCTAATAGAGGAGGTGAGTTCACTTCAAATGAGTTCAATGATTTTTGTGAAAAACATGGAATAAAGAGGCATCTATTTGGTGCTAGAACTCATCAACATAATGGGGTATTAGAAAGAAAAAATAGGACTATTCAAGAGATGGAAAGGACCATATTGATGGAAGAAAATGTGCTTGATGTTTATTGGAGAGAGGTAGTTCATACTACAATATATATTCTAAATAGAGGATTGTTGAGACTGAACAACACTAAGACTCCATATGAGTTGTGGTATGGAAGACCTACAACTGTTAGGTATTTTAGAGTCTTTGGAAGTAAATGCTATATTAGAAGAGATGAAGATGTTTTGAGGAATTTTGATTCAAGGGATGATGAAGGTATATTTCTTGGATACTCATCTTAGAGTAAAGTATAAAAGTACTACATCAAGAGATTGGGAAGAATAGTTGAAAGCACTAATGTGAAGGTTGATGAAAATATACATCAAAATATGAATGAAATTAAGGACTACAAATTTGATGCACCTCCCTGCTCAGATGAAGATCAGATCATTGGGGATAAGAATGAAGGAGTGTTGACCAAAAGAAGGTTTTCCAAGACAAGTGAACAAGTTTAAAAAATTTCCTACTATCAAAGATAAAACCAATTTTTTTTATGATGCTAGCAAAGATGAAGGTTGGATACAAGAAATGGAAGAAGAATTGAATCAGATTGAGAAAATTCACACTTGGGAATTGGTTCCAAGGCCCACAAAGAATAATGTGATAGGAACAAAGTGGGTATTCAAGAATAAATTGAATGAGAAAGGAGAATTTGTAAGAAATAAAGTAAGACAGGTTTGCAAAGGCTATTTTCAGGTAGAAGGAATTGATTTTGAGGAGAATTTTTCTTTGGTTGCAAGAACGGAAGGTATCAAAATGATTCTTATTTTTTCTTCTCATAATGAATTCAAAGTATATTAAATGAATGTCAAATTAGCCTTGTTGAATGGAGATTTGGAAAAAGTCTACATAGAGCAACCTAATGGATTTCGGTTATCAAAAGAACCAAACATAGTGTGTAGACTCAAAAAGGAATTATATTGTCTGAAAGAAGATCCTAGGGTTTGGTATGCAAGACTGGATAAGTACATGCTTTTGCAAGGTTTAAAGAAGGGTACTATAGATAGTAAACTATACTTCAAGATTGAGGATGAAAGAATTTTGATAGTTGTATATGTTGATGATATTATCTTTGGTGGAAATGATGGGCTGTGCAAGAAGTTTGTTGAAGATATGTAGATGGAATTTGAAATGTGAATGATAGGTGAGTTTTCCTTCTTTCTTGGTCTTGAAGTTTCTTAGCTAGATGATGGCATATTTCTTTATCAAGAAAAGTATGTCAAGGAGATGTTGAAGAATTTTGGTATGGAAGATTGCAAACCAGTTAGTACTCCATTGATAACTGGTTTCCATTTGAGTAAAGATGACGAGTCTCCCTTGTCTAGTCAAACTCTATACAAATCTATGATTGGAATGTTTATGTACTTAACTGCTTCAAGACCTGATATCATGCATATAGTATGTTTGGCTGCAAGATTTCAAGCTAATACTAAAGAAACTCACATTAAAGCAGTCAAAAGAATCTTTAGATATTTGAAGAGTACTCCAGATTATGCCTTATGGTATCCAATAGGTAATGAATTTTATCTAAGTGCATACATTGATGTTGATTGGGTTGGTTGTGTTGATGATAAGAGTACTAGTGGTGGTACTTTCTTTTTAGGAACCAGATTGGTTTCATGGCATAGTAAGAAACAAGATTCAATATCCTTGTGAATACCAAAAGCACAGTATATTGCAGTAGTATCTTGTTGTACTCAATTATTATGGATGAAGCAAATATTGAAGGATATCAAGATATAGTATGATGAGCCTATTCCTATTCTATGTGATAACACAAGTTTTATCAATATTTCAAAGAATGGACAATGATGCATTTTAGAACCAAGCACATATCAATCAAGTATCAATTTTTGAGAGAGAAGGTTGCAAATAAAGAAGTGAAGCTAGATTACATACCTACAAAGGATCAAATTGTAGATATTTTCACAAAGGCTCTTGCAAAGGATACATTTTTGTATCTTCAGTAGAAGTTAGGGCTAATTGTCCCTCCTTCTTGCTAGATGCATAGTTGGTGAATCTATCTAGGGGAATTAATTCAATCTATATCCTTATTCCTAGACTAATGGTGGCTACCTCTCAAGGGGAGTAGGTAGTGGTTGTTGCTAATAAGGGGATCCTGAAATTTGTTTCAATATGGAGAGAATTTACATCAAAGGGGGAGATATTAAAAAAGAATGTGTGCTTGAAAGAGAGAGACAGTCCATTTTAATTTTATCTTTGATTTCAAAGGGGGAGAGAGAGATATGTTCACCTAAAGGAAAGAGATATTATGCACCAAAGTGGTTTTTCCATCAATGAAAAAGGGGGAGATTTTTGTAGCTTGATAAGCTTGGTTTTCATTGATGTCAAAATTATGTTTGAGATTGTTGTTGTTTGGTTGTCATTGATGTAAAAGAGTTGCAATTTGGCTATCTAGTTGTTAGAATATTCGAGAAATGATTTGCATTTCTCCACTAGTGATGCTTTGATCCTACATTTTGGAAGATAGCTTTCTATTTTTTTAAAGCATGTGTGATCCAAGTTTCAGATCATTTGAGTTACAATAAATGTTTTTAGAAGTGATAGTTTGAAGACTACGTTATTTCTATGAGGATGCTCACAGAGGTGAAAATTTTGACTCTCCATTCCTTTGCATCTACAAATATGGTTGTGTGGATTATAAGATAATTCTTTGATTTTTTGAAGGGGATATATCCAAAGATTCATATCATTTTTCCTTTTGCAGAGAAAGTTTGAAATGATAGTGTTTAGAACTATGTTGCTTGGTGAATGGTTTCAATGTTTGTTGGCTTGTGCCAACTTGTTGCTTCTTGAAGTTGTAAAATAGATGTATGAGAGTGTTTCTAAGTATAATGTGATGTTTTTGTTTCTATGTAAGATATTTTATTGTTTCTCCAAAACAGGTTGTGGTCTAAAGTGAAGGTGTTGCTAGGTTATGCTTATGCCTGGCCGATTGGGGTATATTGAAGGTGTGTGCCACAAGTTCAAGGTTGTGTGGAGTCTAAGAAGTGTTTGAAGGTGTTGTATGGTCATGCTGACTCATCTGGGAAAATCACAAATTTTTTTTATCATTCTTGTGTACCACTAATGTTGTGATGGTTGACATGCTACAAGTTTCATGTTTTCTTTCTTAAGGACAACCTAATTTGAGCTTGAGAAGCATACAAATTTTGTTTGTTGAAGACCGATGTTGTGAAGAATGTTTAAGAATAGGTTAAGTGTGTGTTGGAATCTACAAGGCATGTTCCTCTTGGTTTTGTGTGTAGTCCATTTGGGTTTTTACCTTCTACACATTTCATGTTGTGGTTTGATATTTTTCCAACTTGTAAATGTAATATTATTATTGTTATTGGTTAACATGTATTGTAATCAATGTAATAACATGTATAAATTGTAAACCTAGTTGATGTAGTTCAATGTGTGAGTGGGGGGATGTGTAATGCATTATGATAATTGTATAAGTGACTGAAAAAGCAAGAGAAAAAGTGGTAGATCCTACCCAGATTCAATTTCATCATATCTATGTGATAGAAGGTAAGTGAAGAGTGTGCCTAATTGATTGTTGGAGGAAGTGATCCAAAGGAAAATTTTATTGAAGGTTGAAAGTAGTGAGGCAGTAAGCTACATATGACATTTGAAGAAGTTATAGAATAGTTGTCAAAGTATAATTGCAATCATCAAAAGAGAAGGGAAAAGAAAAATTGCAATCATCAAAAGAGAAGGGAAAAGCAAAAATACAATCATCAAAAGGATTGAGCCTAATTTTCAGATTTAGACAGTGGAAGGATAGTCATGCTTTAATCCTTTCTAGGTTTTTCCTTGGTTTAGGTAGTAGTTGATTCCTTGGGTTGTATCCCTAAAGCAAAGTCTATAGGGAGTTGTAGCTTACTTGGGAATGACCCTAAAACCTTTAATAGGGAGTAGTAGCTTCCTTGGGTTGTAGCCCTAAAAAAAAGTTGTAAACTATTATTCATTTGTGATGTTTTATTAGGATAGTAGATCCTAACAACTTTTGTCATCGTGGTTTTTCTCCTTTGGGGTTTTCCATGTACATTTGGTGTTGTGCATTGTGTTCATCTTTCACTCTTCTGCTTGTATGTGCTATAAAGTTCAAGATTCATTTTTTTCTAGAAGGTTTGAGATTTGATAGAATTGATTCACCCCCCACCCCCCATTTTAGGATTATGGTGTGTTTTCAACACTATCATGTTCATTATGAACCCTTGATAGAATGTATAAGGGAGTAGATGGTAGAGAATGTGCTAAATATTGGCGTTGGTGTTAATTAGAGTCATATTGCATCAAAATTCATGTTCGCAATAAAATGGAAGTGGATGTTGTGTGGTATTCAAGTTTTTTGTGAAATGGTTGCATTCATATGGATTTATATCTTTGAATGGCTTGAATGTATGTGAATATCCTTGTGCTTGGAATTGAGTGAAGTGTATTCAAATATTTGTATGAGAGTGTTTATGGAATTCTATGTTCTTAGAGTAATATTGGATGTGTGGATAATTGTGTTTGCATCATGCTTGAATCTTCTTTCTAGTAGATGGTTGATTGTGATTTAGTCCACTAGTTGTGTGTGCTCTTTCTTGTCTTGGCCTTGCTTGTTGTGGTCTTGTGACCATGTTTACTAGTGCCTTGATATTAGCTGAGTGTTTGTTGAGGTGTCCTAGGCACTAAAATCCATGTTAGATGACAACATGGAGACAAAAATCATCTCATCTGGGATGTGATTTCTATAGCCACACTCATGTTTGCAATAGTGTAGGGTATGAAGGAGCATATGTAAGTGCTTCGAAATATATTATTGTATTTATTTTATTATATATATTCCTATCCTTGTTAAGTTTCCAATTGAGGTTGTCCTGGTGATTTTAGGATTTTCTCCTTGGGTATTTAGTGGTGTTCCTAGCTTAAGGCTAGAAGAATTACATGCAATTTTGGTACGAGGAATTGGCTATCTTGTGTATTATTTTGTGGGATTACATAGTATTTGAGCCCTATACTAGTTGTTGGTTTCCTTTCTTATCATGATTTCATGATCTTATTGGGTTGTTTAACCCTTAGGTGGGTCATAGTTGAGCATCGCGATAGTATAAAACCTAAGTTTTACTCCTATTTAATTAAATTTCAATTTCCCCCTTTCCACTTTAATTAAATTCTATTTTTTTCTTATTTAAATAAAAAATCCTAATTTTCTCTCATCCTCACAATTAATAATTTTCTTAATTATTTAATTCCTAATTTTCCCTCCAGCTTGCACAAAGCATATTACTTTTTCAAAAAAAAAAAATTCCCTTTTCAAAATATCTTCTTCACTCCAAAATCTCTAAATGACATATTCCCTCCAAAAATGAAAATTCCATAATTTTCAAATTTAAATTTGAATAGATATTTTCCCTCCAAAATATCTTTAACCAATTTTCCATGAAAATAGGATATTTTAGGCCTCCACCCTTGATCTCCTTGATTTCCTCTCATCTATCGATCTTCAATTTAATCTTGATAGTTGATCAAGCATCTTGAAAATCTATAAAACAAGTCAATTTCCTCACTAAAATCATTCATAATTCATAATCTTGAGAATATTCATAATTTTCATGAGCTTATGAATTCTTGGTTTTCTTGAGCAATCTTGAGCAATTTGAGTATTCTTTTGTGAATCAAATCATGATTAAGATTTTGTAATCATGGTGGTTACTCTTAATAGAGCAATCTACATACATTTGTAGCATAATCCTATAATGTAATTGTAAGGTTTGCATTGTTTCTTTAATTTAATTGTCATTTGAATTGGTTTTCTAACATTTGTTTGAATCTTTGAAGTATTGTTTTCCTAATTTCATTGAGCATGTATTTTAATGACCTGTATCTTGTAAGTTTTTAGTGTTTTCTACCTCTAATTGCTTGAATTATGTTTTCTAACCAACGCCCATTATTGCCCTACAATATATACCATCTAAAATATTTTTATACAAAGTGTTTTCCTATATAATATATTTCAATTCTTTAAGTTTAATTGTGATTTTACGTTTTTTAGTGAGGTTTGAGGGACACTCTCCATATCCAAGGAAATAAGCAATGTTTAAAAACCATTTATGAATTAATCCACCCAAAATACGATTGGGAGTTCTTCTATTGCATTTACCTCTATATTTGTTTGAATTTTTACAATAATATCATATAATCCATTTACTCTCAAAAGATTATCTAGCTTCATATCAAGATCATATTCCTTCTCCTTGGATATTCAAGTTTTTATTTTATTAAAACCAATCTCTTTCCAAATGGGGATAGTTTTGATGATTTAATACAAGATAAATGGGTATGTGCACCAAGTTGTGACACAAAAAAGGTGCCACATTGTTAAAAAATCCATAACATTGCATTTCACAAGCGCCAAATTAGGCGAGTACCAAATTTGGCACTCACCAAATAAAAAAGTTACATTAAAAAACAACAGTTTAAATCCTCACTTTTGCCAAATTTGTGAATTGATCTCTTATTTTGTTGCATTTCCAACTCATGCTTGCCAAAAGGAGATCATTTTTTTCTCTCTTAGCTTGTGATTCTTTGTGGGGATTCTGCCAAGACATAAAAGAGGTCAAAGAGATCAAAGAGGTATGTATTTATATTGTTTTAGTTTCAAATTTGAATTAAATGTAGATTGAAATAGGTTTTTAAATGAAACTTTATTTTAATTTCTAGGAAATCAATCTCCACCTCCAAACATTGACAATTCACAATCACCCCCTCATAAAGACCCTCCCAAACAAGAACAACCTCAAACCCCTCCCTTAGTTCATAGGCATCCACAAGGAACTCAAGAAAATATTTTAAATCAAATTGAAAACAATAAAAGAGAGCTTGAGTTTTAAAAAAAATAGTATTTGAAAAATCATTTTAGTGAATTAACTATTTGGGATCTAGATGGCAAGACGCCCAACTCGAGCTAGGGCATCCGCACCCTAGCTCTGTCCGTTTTTCCCTGTGCATGCGAAGAGAAGTGGTTGGGGTTAGTTTTTTTCACTGTGCTTTTGGCCTGGCTGCGGCTCCTTTGTGCCGTTTTGGTTCGCGCGTGGGTTTAAGCCCGTTTTTCCTGCGCACTCCTCCTTTTTGCCTGGCGTGGGAAGCTCTCCTCGTAGGGTTTCCTGTCGGTTTTGCCTCAGATCGGTGATGGTTGCTGCGCGGGGCTTTTGATCCCTGCGTTTTGGCTGTTTAGTTTGGGGCTTTGTTTGCCCGTTGCCGTCATCTCGTCTCTCTACTGCGCTGGTCGGGAGGATTGTTGGTGTGGGATTTTGACGTTGGGTGGCGATAAGAGGAAGGGTGTGGGGAGGATTCCCTCACCCAATTTTGGGGTTTCGTAGTTTTTCCTTTGGCATGATGGCTGCCTCAATGTCTTTGGGGGAGGCCTCGCAGGACCCTTCTGGCATGGACTTTCGTTCCGCAATTGGCTCAAAGTCGCCAGTGCATGCAACAAAAGTTATTGACAATAGCCTTTTCTCTCATGACTCGATAGATGGCGGTGTTCGCATGTCGGGGGGGTCCCGCATCACTAAAGTTAATGGATGCCTCGAGCGGTGTAAAGAGAGACCTACGCTGGTAATTCCACCTGAGATGATAGCTGAAGATATTGATTATTATTCCAGACACTCCTTATACTGCAAATTTTTGGGGATGAGGGTTTCTCCTCAATTTTTGGTGTCTTGGGCCCGACGGACCTGGTCGCCGGAAGGTGAAATGGACATTATGTTGTTGGCTAACAATTACTTTATGGTTACTTTTGACTGCATGGCGGATCGGAATAGGGTCTTTGAGGGTGGTCCCTATTTTTATAACCAAGTGGGGTTGTTTATCAAACCCTGGCATGCGGGTTTCAACCCTTCGGTGGAGCTTCCGAATCGGGTTCCGGTTTGGGTCAGACTTCCTCGACTTCCAGTGGAATGTTGTCGTGATGATATTCTGCAACTGATAGCAGCTTTGCTTGGAAAACCTGTTGGCTCCTCTCAGCAAACTCTGGATAGAAAGGTAATGACTTATGCCCGCATCTGTGTCGAAATTGATTTGGGTAAACCCTTGCCAGACTCTATAGATATGTGTGTAGGCTCTTACTCTTGGGTGCAGTATTTGGATTATGAGACTCTTCCATTCCGTTGTCGTCTGTGTCATGAATATGGTCACTTGCTGCGTCGGTGTCCAAAGGCTAGGCCTGTGGAGCCACCTTCTCCTCAGGTTCCTCGCAACCCTCCTATGACTGACAGGGGGAAGGATCATATCCCTGGTGATGGGGAAGCTGCAGATGGTTTTGTACCTGTCAAGGGGCGCAACAGGAATAGGGGTCAAAAGAGGACCTTGAAAGAGAGACAGGAGGAGGACACTTTTAACAGATTTGAAGTGTTAGATGATCTTAGCCAGCAAGAAGTGAATCCGGGATTGGTAAACCTTGATCATGGAACTCTGAGTACAGGACAGAATGGTCTAGTCTCTGAGGCAGCTCAGGGTGCAATGGATGGTGATGGCTCTCAGATGGTCACGGATCTTCATTTGGGTGTCCTAGCGGAGTCAGTTCCTGTGGCTGAGTTGAAGAAGGTTGGTGGGGATGAGCCTCCTCCGGGGTCAAGTGACGGTGTTGTTATCGGGAGGAGTGTCAAGTCTCCATCTCCTTTGGGTATTCACCAAAAGGACCTAAAAAAGGGGGGGGGAGAGAAATCTTCCAAGCTTGGTCGTAAGAAGGATTTGGAAAAGATTAAATTAACAGGGGAAAACTTGGTGGAGTCGGGGTCGGTCAAGACTCTGGATTCTCATTTCTTGAACTCCCTGAAATGATTGTTTTATCATGGAATGTGAGGGGCTTGAACAGTGGCCCTCGACAAAAAGTTGTTCGCGATTTGATTAGAAGTAATGTTCCTGATGTTCTTTTCCTGCAGGAGACTAAGTTATCGATTGAGGATATGATAGGTATGATGCCCAAGTTATGGGGGAGTGGTGAGTGCCAGTGCGTTGGTGCTCTTGGTTCTGCTGGGGGTGTGGCCTGTTTATGGAACCCTCGGAAGGTTCGCCCTATCTGGTGGATGTCCTTTAAGTCTTCCATTTCTATGGTGGCTTCTTGGTTTGAAACGGGAGAGTCTGTTCTTTTCTCTAATATTTATGCACCTGTTGATCTTCTTGGCAAACAGTTGCTATGGTCCCATATTGCGTATGTGCGTAGCATGGCTCCTCTTCATCCGTGGATTATGGCTGGTGACTTCAATGCCATTGCTGAGTTGGCTGAGAAGCGTGGAGGTAATGCAAGGTTGGACCCCTCGGCACTTCTTCTGCAAGAAAACATCTCTGCTTTGAATTTGGTTGACATCAAGCCCAGTAATGGTCGGTTCACTTGGAACAACCGGAGGACAGGGGATAACAGCATTTCAGAAAGGTTGGATCGCTTCCTGGTTTCCTGCTATTGGATTGGTGGCTTGTGGTCCTCTTGCTCTGAAATCTTGGATTGGAGAGGTTCGGATCATTGGCCCATTAAGCTTGCCATTTCTTCTGCTCGTGTGCCTCGTACTCCTTCCTTCAAGTTTCAGCTCATGTGGTTGCGGGACCCTTCTTTACATGCCCATGTGGCGGATTGGTGGAAGGTTGGCAGACCTTCATATGGTACGGCGATGTATACTTTTGCTAAATTACTTCAATTTACCAAATCTCAGCTCAAACGGTGGAATAGACAATGCTTCGGAAATATTTTCCATGATAAGGCTCGTGCTCAAGCTGATTTGGATGGCATCACAAGGGTGATCAGGGAAGAGGGAGTGACGGTTGGCTTGCTCCAGGATGAAGCCAGGGCTCTTAAGGTGCTGGAGGAGTGTGAGTTGAGAGAGGAGATATTTTGGAAGCAGAAGGCCAGAATTGAGTGGCTTCAAGAAGGTGATAAAAATACTGCTTTCTTCTTTAACTCGGTAAAAGCCAGGAGGCAAGGTAATTCCATTTCAGTTCTGGTTAATGAAAGAGGGGAGCAGCTCTCTTCTTCTCAGGAAATCTCGAATGAAGCCGTGCAGTATTTTGAATCTTTATTTAAGGAGGATGGGCATGGTGGATCTATTGAGGTGGTTCAGGTTCTTTCCTGTATTCCCTCTTTGGTCACAAGGGAAATGAATGAGCATCTCATGGGTGATGTTTCTTTGGAGGAGTTGGAGGCGACTGTGTTCCGAATGAAGAAAGGGAAGGCTCCTGGCCCTGATGGCTTCCCGATTGAATTCTTTCAAGAATTCTGGGATATTATTAAGTTGGACTTATTGGCTGTTGTTCAGGAGTCCCAGAAGAACAAGCAGATGTTACGGGCTTTGAATGCTACTTTTCTCGCTCTCATACCTAAATGTGATGAGGCGGATAGGTTAAGTCAATTTAGACCTATTTCCTTGTGCAATGTGATTTACAAAATTATTTCCAAACTGATTGCTGAGAGATTAAAAAGGTGGTTGAAAATGTTGATCTCAGAGGAACAGAGTGGTTTTGTGGAAGGCAGGCAAATTTTGGATGGGGTTGTTATCGCTTCGGAAACCATTCACTCAATGGCCAGCTCCAATGATAAGGCGATGTTCATCAAGTTAGATATGGCTAAGGCCTATGACCGAGTCCGGTGGTCTTTCCTCCAGCGGGTGCTTGGAGCTTTTGGGTTTGGAAATGAATGGATTCAGTGGGTTATGAGTTGTGTTACCTCAGTTTCCTTCTCTGTGTTAACTAATGGGGAGCATTCTAAACTTTTTGGAGCTTCTCGGGGGTTGCGTCAGGGAGATCCCCTTTCTCCGTATTTATTTATTCTTCTTGTGGAAGGTTTGGGGCGTCTGATAAGAAGGAATGTCGACTTGGGTGTTATTCAGGGGTGGCGGTGGGGAGGCGATTTGCCTCCGCAATCCCATTTACAGTTTGTGGATGACACGGCTCTGATGGGTATGGCTACTATTAGGGAAGCTTCCACTTTGCGCAAGGTGTTGGATGTGTATCTTGCTGCCTCGGGTCAACGGATTAATGAGGATAAGTCCTCCATCTTCTTCTTTAACACCCCTGGGCCCATTCAGCGGAGGATTGCCCATATCTTGAGATTTCAAATTGGAGGGCTTCCTTTGATCTATCTTGGTGTGCCTATCTCTGCTGGTAGGCTGCCTAAGGATTCTTGGCAGAATATTCTGGATAAATTTCGGGTGAAAGTTAATCACTGGACTCATAGGTGGCTATCCTTTGCTGGCCGTGTTCAGTTGCTCAAGTCAGTGGTACAGGCTCTTCCCACATACAGATGTATGCTTCAGGTGGCCCCGATGGGATTTCTTAAGGATTTAGACGCTTTAGCCAGGAAGTTTCTTTGGGCTGGTAGCTTGTTGTCTTCGAAGTGGAGCCTTGTTAGCTGGGATACTGTTTGTAGCCCGCGTCAGTTTGGTGGTCTCGGGTTAAGGCAGTCGTCCTTGACCGGGGAGGCACTGGCTGCCAAATTGTATTGGAGATGGTGTGTGGAGCAGGATCAAATTTGGGCTAGGATCTTATCTCATAAATACTTCCCTGGGGTTGCTTGGCAGGATATTCCCAGATTTCCCTTGGAGGGGAGAGGCTCGATGATTTGGAGTACGCTTAAGAGAGGTGCTGCACTTGTTAAGGATGGCCTTTTCTGGATATGTAGGGGGGGGTCGTCGGCTCACTTCTGGTCTGATTCTTGGGATGGATTTCCTCCCATTACTTCTCAGTTCCCTAATTTGTTGTTGCTGTGCCAGAGGTTTCTTGCGGCTAGGTTGGTCTAGGGTGAGTGATTTTATGGCCTTCTCTGATAATAACCAACTAGTGTTGGCGAGATGGAAGCGACCTGATGAATGGCCGGACATTGGATTGAATGAAGAATGCACTGAGCTTCATAATATCCTAGCTAGAAGGCGATGCAGTTCCCTCCGGGATGGGGATGTCCTCTCTTGGTCTCCTAATCCTAAGGGGGTCTATTCTGTTGCTTCTGGTATCAGGTTTTGTTAGCTCGTAAGCTGGAAGGGGTGGAGGCTCCCTGGTGGAGGAGAGTGTGGAATAACTTTTCTTGGCCAAAGTGTAATTGTTTTGTTTGGACCTTAGCCTGGAACAGATGTTTGACGTGGGACAACATTCAGAAGCGAGGATTTCAGGGCCCCTCTATTTGTGTTCTCTGTGGGGGAGGGGAAGAAGAGTCTGCTCATTTGTTCTTTCGTTGCTCCTTTGCTACGCAGCTGTGGCATTTCTGGTGGGGAGTGTGGAACAGTCCCTGTGTTCATGCCTCCTCTTTGGTTGACTTTTGGAGCAGTTTGGGTAGGCCTCCTTCGGTGGCCTCTTTTTTGCAGGAGGTGTGGTATGTGGGGCCTACTTTCATCCTGTGGCAAATTTGGCTTGAGAGAAATCGTAGAATTTTCCGTGGTGAGAAAATGGTTGTGCAGCAAGTTTGGCAAAGAATTTTGGGTATGATTCAGGAAACGGTGGCGGCTAAATGTGATGTTGGATTTCCCCTGGCGAAAGGGGATGCTACAGTGGTGGATAGATTGGGGATTCAAGGGTCGGCTTTGGCGTTTGCTAGTCTTAGGCGAGGTCGGAGCCAGCGGCAAAAGGTTCTTAGGATGGGTAGATGGGTGCCCCCTCCGACTGGCGTCTTGAAGATCAACACAGATGGCTCTTCTCGGGGTAATCCTGGGCCTACTGGGGTTGGGGGGATTGGCAGAGACTTTAGGGGGTCAACGATCTTCTTCTTTTCTGTTCATGAGGGGGTGCAACCCATTAATTTGATGGAAGGTTTGGCAATCTTATACGCCTTTGAGCGGGCGTTTGCCTTGGGATGGCGCAAGGTTATCTGTGAGTCTGATTCGCAAGTCTTGATAAATTTGCTAAAGGAAAGGAAGTCTTCTGGTGTTCACTGGCAGTTGGCTAGGTTGGTTCAACAGATTTTGCAGATTAGTTCCATGATGGAGATGGTGTCCTTTGCTCACATTCCGAGGGAATGGAACAAAGCGGCAGATTGTTTGGCTCGGTGGGCTTCTGAGCACGCTGAGGGTTGGAATGTTGATGAGCTGGGACAAGTTTCTCGGGAGCTCCGCCACGACTTGGAGGGGATTCTTTCTGAAGATGGTAATACTAGGGATGCTGAGTGATGTGGATTTTAGGTTCTTGGTTGGTTCTTGGTGGTTCTCGGGCTTTGGCCTGTTGATGTGTTGTAATGTTGTTCTCTGATTATTAATAAAGTTTTTACCCCTTTTTGCAAAAAAAAAGAAAAAAAAGAGAGCTTGAAAAACTGATTAGAAGATTAAATGAGAATGTTGAAACCCATCCTTATAGGAGAGGCATAGAAGAATCATTAAATTTGATTGTATCTCATATATGAGAAATGAGAGAAAAGTAATTTTTGGTTGAATAAGAGGGATGAATTAAAACAATTTTATGCAAGTGGAATTTCTTATGCACAAGTGAAGAAAGAAAAAATTAGAAAAGCCAACTTGTGTGCCCATTTTTTAGACCCAAGAACCAATGCACCTTTATTACATGCATGCAGGAGGTTCCTCATCCATTGGTGCCACCATGCAATAACTACTAGGTACCACTATATTTTGTGAGGAAACTCTATTGCGAGTTTGTACTCAATAAGGTGCCAAATTATTTTGACTATTTAGAATTTTAGGGTAGAGGTGGGGGCTCCACACATGATAGACCAGGCGATGATGTAATCTATAGTTGGCACTGAGACCCTTGGCCAAACCCATGGTGGAGCATTCCACCATTCGTTTCATTGTGAAAGATAGTACGATCGAGGTGGATACACTAGACTCATTTAGCTCACTCACTTAGAGCATTGTACAATGTGTGAGGCCTCTAGTAGAGCCTGATGTGAGTGAGACTTATAGGCCTAGAGCTCCAACCCACCATTGTTGCTCTTGCGGTGTTGTTTGCACATATGATGGTGAGATTGCTCAGGATGCAACTACACCACATACATAAGTTTTAGAGCAAATGGTCATGACATATGTCTTGTTGAATGAAACATTTGGCATTGATAATTAAGTAAAATTTAGCAATTTCATTTAATTTTTCTTATTAAATTCTATTTTGAATTGTAAGAATAACTAAATTAGTAGAATGAATATGATGAAAATTTAGGGTCAGAGTGTTGATGATACGTGTAATTCTTGAATACCCCTATATGTTTATGACATTGAGTCCACAAGTATGCAACTAGGACTAAAGAAATAAGTATTGAATGTGAATAGTTGAACATTATATAAATGATTTTATCATAACATGCTTTGGATGTCAAACTGTTTGTTGCTGGACCTTCGACCCAGAGACCTCGCTATTCTCATCCTCAAACAACATTCACTCAGGTAACCTTTGTTCATTAATGGTGTTGTAAAAAAATGTTAGCTAGTTTTGGTAATTTTGCATGTGCAAATCTAAAATAATTATTGAAACTACATGAACTTAGTGTTGGAAGAATGAAGAAGAAACCCTTTTGTGTGTTGTCATTGATGCCAACATTGTTTGGTAACGTTTTTCTAATATGGTAAACAGTGTTTATGTTACCTTGATCCGATAATTTGGTATAGAATTTCTCATAGTAAGATATCAACCTACGTTATTTTAGTATGTTATTCAAAACTGTTAAATGCATATGTGAACAAATTTTCAATGATCTTTGTTGAATGGGCTGAAAAATATAAATGACAAAAGTTCGACATTGTGCATATCACCAAGTCTTCTTTTGGCTGACATGAATAAAGTGGTATGAAGTCTAATATGGTGTGCAAATGTTAACTTGAGATCCTTTTTAGGTCAATGCCAATCTAATTTATGCCTTGCATGTTTTGGTTTTGAGCACAATTTTTTTTTTTGAGCCGACAAGCTATTCTTGAATTAAGTATGTATACATTTAATCAGGCCAACCTAATTGATGTGTAAGGATGTAATGACATATATATATATATATATATATATATATATATATATATATATATATATGAAACATTTTTTTACTGAATGCATGGTATAGATGTGATCTGCGACAAGTGCTGCATGATAGTGTGTGAACTTATATGTATGAGTTTTGTATCAAGTGCAATTTTTATTTTTATAAGCTTAATTGGAATTGAATTCAACACATGAAAGTTGTATTCCATTAGTTCAATTTTTAGAAATGAGCCACACTCTCTTTTGTAATCATTTCAGGTTGTGAGCCTTTCAAGGATAGTGTGTCTTGGTAGTGTGCCCCTATAATATCTTATGATCGGTTATAATATATTGTGAGCTAATTCTCACCGTGGTTTTTCCCATTTTAATTTTTCCATGTAAAAATCCTGGTGTTTATGTGTTATGTGGTGTTATGATCTCTTTTATATCTTTACCTACAATTGCAATTAGATGTGTTTTAATATTTGGATGGTTAATAGTTGAATTAATTAGTAGAATATTGATTCACCCCCCTCTCAGTATTTTGAGTGTTCAATAATTAGTATAAGAGCTTGGTTCCTTTAGAAAAGCTTAACAACTTGAGGAAGATCTTGAAGTTTGAACACATGGCTAAAAAAAGGTGTCCTATTCCTTTGGAGGAAATCTTTGCAATTGCATACATTGGAGATGACTGTACAATTGACAAATATGAACTTAATTTTGCTCTTGAAGACCTGGACAAAATTAAAAATGAGAAAGAAAATGCGAAGGTGAACGTAAAAGAAGCAAATGAATGCATAAAAAAGTTAAGAGAGAAAATAAAAAATTTCAAGGAAAGGCATAGAGAAGTTAGTGATCAGTTGAAGAAAGAAAATGAAGACATTATTGGACTAAAGTTGCAAGTAGAATAAAAGAGGATAATTAAGGATTGTGAAAAAGCTGAAATTCAAAGAAAGAGCGATAAAAGCATCAAGCTTGAATAATAAGTGGTGAACCTGAGATCATACCATGAGAAAGCAAGAGCCCATGAGGAAAAATTCAAAACAAGTACTATAATGCTTGATGATTTGATTTCAATTCATAAACCTTCTAAGGATAAAGGTGGTTTGGAACTTGAAGAAGGACAAAGTTCAAAGACAAATCAGACATCTAACAAGGCTGGAAATCAAAATTAGACTCAAGGCAATGGTAGACCGAACAAGAACCAAAGAAGCAATACTAGAAGGATTCCTATCAGACAACCTAATACTCAAAGGTACCCATCTTTCAATGGTATTTGTTTTTCATGCAATAAATTTGGTCATAAGGCAATAAAATGTAGAAGTAGAATGAATAAAAATGTTTGATTCTTTTCTAGACAATGCTTTACGTGCAATAAATTTGGACATAGAGCTACTAAGTGCAGAAGTCAAATAATGATGATGAATAGATTTAATACTGGTAGAATGATTCAATCTTTTCAAGGTTATTGCTACACATGTAATGCATTTGGTTATAAGACTAACTAGTACAAATCAAGGATGGATTCAAATTAGTTTCATCAAAAAATGTTGTGTGCTACATCTATAACAAACTAGGACATAATCTACTCTACACTTAGCTCTTAGCTCTGCAACTTTCTTGCTCTGGCTATTTTTTGAATTTCTTGTCCCTACTCTGATTTGACTATTTCATGGGATGGTAGGGAGGGGGCTTGGGAGGGCTCCCCATTCCAAGGTTGTTGTCTCTTTTCCTAGTGTTGTGTCTATTGTGGCAATAACTAACTTTATTGTTCCCCATGTGACTTATCCTTCTCATACATTCATCCTTTCCCCCAAGGAAGGATGGAGGGTATTTCTGGAAAGGAGCCCTTGTCCCCTCCTCTCGGGCTTGTCTCTTTCTTCTCTGTGGAAGAACCAGTTTCCTATGTGAAAAAACTGGTGAGTACTGACTCACCAACTTTGGGTAAAAGGCCATTGGAGTCTTCTTCCTACTTTGTGACTAGCTGGGAAGATAACGTCCCTGAAGCTCTAATGTTGAAGGCTATAGACAACCTTAAACTGGCGTTGGTTGGAAATTTTTTGGCCTATCATCCAAATTTTGAACTGGTACATCAATGGGCTGCCTTGACTTGGAATCTTCAAGGTAGTGTCTCTATAAATATTGTACCAAGAGATATCTTCCTTTTCTTCTTTTTTTATTAAGAAGATATGCTTAAGGTGTTAACTGGCAGTCCTTGGGTCTTTGACTTTAGGTTTAAGAACTTTATTTCCCTCTGCAAGTGGAAAATAGGTTTCGACCCTTCGGCTAACCTGGGGGCCATGGCTCCAACTTGGGTTTACCTATTGGGGTTAGCCCTTGAGTTTTGGGAGAAAGGTATCTTGAAAGGGATAGCTAATTCTTTTGGTAGCCTTTTTTCCATTGACAAGATCACTTAGGAGAATTATATACTAGTCTATGTTCGTATGTGTGTTAATGTGGTTGTGAATACAATCCTGCCAACTTCTATCGTCCTTTAAGTCAAAATTTCGCAGCTAGACCCAACCTCTAGAATATGAAAATGCCTACCATATATGTTAGCTTTGTAAGAAGTTTGGTTCACCTCATTGACTCATGTGAGGAAAAACCTATCAAGGGACCCTTTGTTACTAAGAATTCTCTCTCTAAGCACTTACCCAAGCCTTCAGAGGTTATTTATATTGCTCAATCCCTTGAAAATTTTGCTGCCCCTATGGATTCTATCCTCCAAGGGAAGAAAACCCCATTCTCTAGCTTGGAGGCTATTTCTTCTGAACCTAGTGTTGTTTCTAATGACTTGGCTAGACTGAACATCCTAGTTGTGGCCCCTGTTACCATTTTCCCAACAGTAGGCTTCTTGAAAAATGAGATGCCTACAATAGAGGAAGAAGTGATTATGGACAAAGGGGATGAATCTAAGGGGGTCCCCCATATGGAGGCTAGTTTACAGACATCCTTGGAGAAGGTTCCTGAATCTGATATGGGTGTTGATTTGGAAGAAGGTGAACTAGTACATTCTGACACTAACCTACCCTTGGAGGAAATGTCCTTTTTTTCTCAAAAGGAAGTAGGTAATTTGAATGAATCACTGACCTTGTTGGGATTTCCTCCTAATCCTAGTGATAAAGATGATGAGGATGACTGGTCACAAGCCCTAATTAAATCAAAAAATAAAAAGAAGTCGAATGTTGGAGGGGGTAATAAGGTTGGTAGATCATCCCAAAAGGATTCCAGAACCAAAGACACTGTTAGGGATGTGGCTATTGGGAAACAAAGAACCTTGGATTCAATCGAGGGATCAAATTCCAAAAAGAAGTAGCCCTGGTTGTTCATTTCTAGGGCTTTCATGTTGCTATCCCTTATTTTTTTCCAATGAAGTATCTCTTCTAGAATATAAGGGGCCTGAATAGCCTATATAAACAATTTTTGGTTAAAACTTGTATCTTGGACAATAAATTTGATGTTCTTCTCCTCTAAGAAACCAAGATGAAGAAGGAAACCTTTGATAAGGCTATCTTGAGTATATGGCCTGGAGAAAATTATTTTGTGAGTGAGGATGAAGGAGCTTCAAGAGGTATTGCTACCCTTTGGAACCCCTCAAAATTAAAAGGAACTCTATGCTTAGCTAGTAGGAAAAGTTTGATGGTTTCCCTGGAAGATCTAGCCATGCAGAAGAAATGAAATCTAATAATATCTATGCTCCTAACTTGAGTAGGGATAGGTTGCTGCTTTGGGAACATCTAAATGATGTTATTAAAATTATAAAGGATGATCATTGGATGAAGGGAGTGGATTTCAATTCCCCCCTTCTACCTTCACAAAATTTAGGGGGGTAGGATGACTATTTTGATAGCATGATGAAGTTGGTTGAATTCCTAAACTTTGTTGGGCTTATTGATATCCCTCTTCAAGGATCCAAGTTCACTTGGTCTAGTAGAAGGAATGGAAACCATCTTGTCCAAGTCATGTTAGATTGGATTTTAATCTCTTCCAATTGGAATATCTCCTAGTACCTCTCTCTATCTGCTCTCCCAAGGTCTGGCTCTGATCATAATGCTCTAGTGTTTAGAAGAAATGTTGATCACAATAGGGGACCTTTCCCTTTTAGATTTTAAATTATATGGAGCCTTCACCCGAATTTTGCTGCTCTTGTTAAAAGTTGGTGGGAGGAACCTATAAGCGGTACCCCTATGTTTTTCCTGATGGAGAAGCTTAGTAGAATCAAGCAGAGAGTGAAAGGGCAGAATAAGCTAACCTTTGGGAATATCTTCGAGATTAAGAATGCTCTAGGAAATAGCTTAAAGGAAGTTCAGGATAATATGGAGGTTGGTCTTGTGGATGATGTGACATGTACAAAGGAAAGAGACCTCAGATCCCAATGGTTTAAGGAAAATAAAAAGGAGGAAATATTTTGGAAACAAAAGTCTCATGTTCAATGGCTAACTGAAGGGGATCGAAATATCAGATTCTTCCACCAATATACCTTGAAACACAAAAGCAAGAACAAGATCATATCACTTATGAAAGATAATGGCACCATGATCTCCATTGGAAAAGAAATAGTTGGGGAAGTTTTTAATTTCTTCTCCTCTCACCACAATGTCCCAGGAAATGCAAATTAGGTACATGATGATTTTCTTGAGGTGATCCCTAAAGTAATTTATGATCTCAACCTAAAGAATATGACTAATGCTATTTCTATGGAAGAAGTTAAACAAGCTGTGTTCTCCTTTGGGGATTCTAAAGCCCCTGGCCCGGATGGGTTTCCTCCTGCTTTTTTCTAGACCTACTAGGATATTGTTAAAAATGACCTCTTTAATGTTGCTAGAGATTTCTTTAGGTCAAGGAGGCTCCTAAACCAACTGAATTCCACCTTCATTTCCCTTATCCCCAAAAATGATTATTCCTCTTCAATTAAAGATTACAAACCTATTAGCCTTTGCAATACGGTCTACAAATGTTTCTCTAAAATTATTATGCTTAGACTTAAACCTGTGTTAGGAAAAATGATTGCCCCAAATCATAAAGGTTTTGTCCAGGGAAAAAACATTCTTGATGTTGTCATCTCTACACATGAAATTCTCCACTCTATGGACCACAGTAAAAATCCTGGGATGGCCTTCAAAATTGATATCTCTAAGGCTTATGATATAGTCTCCTTGTCATTCCTCTTTGCTGTTCTTAAGGAAGTTTGGGATAGAAGGAAGATTCCTTAAGCTAATATCTTCCTATGTAACCTCCCCTATGTGCTCTATTTTGGCTAATGGTGTCCCCCAAGGCTATTTATCTTGTGGTTGTGGCCTTAGGCAAGGTGACCCCCTTTCACCCTACCTTTTCATAATAGTTGTCAAGGTTCTAGGAAGGAATATTCAAAAGTTGGTGGACTCTAAAGAACTAAAAGGTGCTAAAGTTGTTTCGTCTCTACCATCTGAATCCCACCAAAAATTTGTTGATGAAACACTTTTCTTTGGTGAAGCTTTGATGGGGGAAGCTGGTCTATGGAAACAAGTTCTAAATGACTATGTTATAGTTTCAGGGTAGTTTATTAACTATGAAAAAAGTAAGATTTACTTCTTTAATATTGACTAAATTATGAAAGAAAGAGTGGTAAAGATATTGGGATATTAGGAAATTTTCCTACCTGTAGCCTACCTTGGGTTACCTCTAATTTCTAGAAAGTTGGAAAACAATTATTGGAATCAGCTGATTGAGAGAGTTCAAAAAAAGTTGGTAGGATGGAAGGGAACTTCTTAGCTTAGTCGAGAAGATCCAATTGCTAAAATATTCCTTACAGAATATTCCTATTTACTACTTGTGTCTCTTCAAAATTCTAGCCTTCATAGGGGAAAAAATTGAATAGATTCAGAGAAGATTTATGTGGTCAGGAGCTAAAGAGAAAAATAGACTATCTTTGGTTAGTTGGGAGAAAGTTTGCACTCCTAAAATTGTTGGAGGATTAGGGATAAGGAGAATCAAATTGCTTAATAAAGCCCTAACTGCTAAAGTGGTTTGGAACCTTTTGGAAGGGTCAAAGGACTAGGTGAATATTTTTCAAGCCAAGTACTTGAACAAAAGGAACCCTGGTTGTTTCCTCTTTGTGATTGAACTCCCTAGTGGTTCTATCATATGTAATCACCTTGCTAAAATAAAAAATGTGTTGAAATTGGGGATTAGAAAGAGAATTGGAAATGGTAAAAAAAAATGATTTCTAGAAGGACCCCTGGATTGAGACTGCTACTCTCTCTTCAACTAATGTCTTGAATCCCCTCAAAAAAAGCTTAACCAAGATATGTGGCAAAAAGGTGTCAGACTATATCAATTGGGAGTTGGATGAACCTAAATTGAAAGAGTTTAATATTCTATCAAGGAGAGCTAATTTAAGAGGTAAGAGATAGATTAATTGGGATCCGACACTGTTAAGGCTTCACAATCTAATAGGGGAGGCATAGTGGTTTGCTAGTGAAAGGGAAGATGAATGGGTATGGTAGGGGAGTGCTTCAGGCTGTTTTTCATTAAAACATGCTTATGAGGAATTGGTAAAGCCCTTGTTAGAAAATAGAGATTGTAGTTAGGGAAATCTCAAATCAGGGTAAATGTATAAACATTAATAATGAAACCCTAACAATGCACAATGAAGGAAAAGATAACATGAAAATCAAAATAATAAATTCAAATGCAAATCGATCTCCATGCTAAACTTGATTGATCTCCATTGCTCTTCTCAACCTCACATGAGAATGCAAGGTTTCAAAGGATTGTTGATGGAGGAATGTTGGTTTCTCATTTTCGCAACATAACAATAAGATGCAGATGATAGAGGAAAAATAGATAGATAGATGAGAAGATTGGAGGAAATTTTGACAGAGTGTTGATACTAGAAGAAGATCCCCCCAAATGGCTAGTGAGAGGCCATATTTATAGAGTTTTGATATGGAGGGAAGAAGATTTGATTTTCGAGATAAGATTTTATAAGGATTTTATTTTTGCTTTATTTGACAAAAGAGGAAATAAAACAAGATAAGATAAGATTTAAACAGATAGAAAGATTCGATCTTATGTTTTAAAGGAAACAAATTCTAAAAAAGATGAGAGGCACAATAGATGAATTATCTAATTAAATAAATTAATTAGATACACATGAGTTCCAATTTTGGAAAGAAAGCAAGAAGATATTTTTTAGGATTTTATTAATTAAATAAATATTTGATTTATTTAATTAATGTTGGATTTATGATTTAATTAATTAAATAATATAAATTATTTAATTAACATTAGAAGAAATAAGGGATTATGGATAGAAAGGGAATAAATGAAATTAGTCAAATAAATAAGATTTATTTAACTAATTAGATGATGACATGGGTACCTAGGGAAAAACATGCTACAAGATGTCTAAGTGATGTAATGTTGTGACAAGGTGTTGTAAGAGGACATTTTTGGGTGTCTACATTTTTGCCCCTCTTTGAGATGATGTTTGAGATGATGAGATTTGTGTTGAGTAACATCATTTCAAAGAAGCTAAGGTACAGGTAAAAGAAAATGGATGATGAAGGAAAGATATGATAATGATGATTTTGGGATGATGATGCCCCCTCAAGAGGATAGGAGGGTTGAACAAACACGGTTATGCTCTCAAAATGAATGAAATTATAAAGGAGTGATAAGATGAATGATACAAGATAGGAAGAAAATGAAAGAGAGGAATGACACGTTATGCTACAATAAAATGAGCAATCATATATTTGATGTAGCACTAGACATTATGCACCAAGGTATAAAGACCAAGGTGATGATGTGTCTCATGCCCTAGCATAATACAACCTTTTCTAGATACAAGATATGAATATTAGCTAGGAGTGACACGGATTTGATGCAAATACAAGATAAAAATGATAACACACACAAACAAGAAAGCAAGCATGCACAAATGATACAAAAAAAAAGGTATTTCCCTTGTCAAGCTATAAATTGTTGATTAATTGATTGATTGATGATGATGATGATAGTGTTGTCATTGCGGGGAACGATATTTCCCTAGATCAACACAAGGATGATTGATTAATTGATTGGGTTTACAACAAGGCTAGGATCAAGACCAAAGGATGTGATTGGATAATTTGGAAAGATTGATTAGCTTGGTTGGTATGGATCAAGGATTGAATTGCATTTGAATTATTACTTGGAATGATTGAAGATGATTGGTTTGAAGATTTGGATGATGATTGATGAATTGAATTGAGGAATTGATTTGCTTGGAATGATTTGATTAGAGGATTTATTTGAAGGAGTTGAATTTATTGGAAAAAGTGATTTGGTTTGATTTCATTGCTTGGATTTTTTGCTAGCTATTTGATTTTTTTTTATCTTTTTTTTTTCAAGACCTTTTTCCATTTTTTTTGTATTTTTGGGGATATTTTGAATTTTTTTATTTTTGAAATGTTTAGATTTTTTTGGATTTTTTCAGGAATTTTTGATTTTTATGGATTTTTAGACATTTTATGATTTTTTATGGATTTTTTTCAAAACATTTTATGATTTTTATGGATTTTTTTCAGGACATTTTATGATTTTTATGGATTTTTCAGAACATTTTATGATTTTTTATGGATTTTTTCAAGACATTTTATGATTTTTATGATTTTTCAAGACATTTTATTATTATGGATTTTTTCAAAATATTTTATGATTTTGATGGATTTTTTCAAAATATTTTATGATTTTTATGGATTTGTTTAGGACATTTTATGATTTTTATGGATTTTTTGAAGTTTTAAAGATGGAGTGATGAAATGTGATAGATGAATGATTGAAGGAATAAGATATTCCACAGTAGAGGTAATGTAACCATGGATAAATGATAGATCAAAAGAAAATATTTACTACAAAATATGTCATACAAGCAACATATCTTTTTTCAAAAGATGATAATGGTTGATTGAATAAGATGCCCGAAATGATTGATTCCATAAAGCATGATGATGATAAGTACTTAGGATCATTGATTCCTCTAAGTACGGTAATATGGATGATTGGTTGATGATTGATTGACAAAAGATATTAGGATTGGATGATGTTTTATAGCTAGGCTCACATATGATTTGCATGATAAGGTTCAAGGTTGCAAAGGGACATGATGACCCACACTAGGGTAGTGTAATCATGGATAAATGATAAGGATGTGAACTATGATGGAATGGTAACACATAAGGATATGAAAGGAAACCCAAAGCATGCATTTGTAATTTTGTCCCTGATCTCATCAAGAACAAAGGAAGGAAATGGGACATGGATTTGGATAAGTTGGGAGATAAGAAATGAAAGACTGCAAGGAGAAGGCTAATGAATAGGATGATCAAGATCAAATAGATAAGATATGGACACAATTCCTAAGTATTTTTCCCCTATTCCTCACCAAGACCAAGGAAGGGAAGACGTGATGTATTTAGATAGAATGATGGAATATGGATAATGTGAAGGATATGGTATGAAAGATATGGATAAAGTGTATAGGATAAGATGTGTGACGTTCAAGAATATCCTTAACCTTTTCAAGATCAAAGGTGGAAAGGTAAAGGATGAACATAAAGAGGATAATGGATATGAATGACAAGATGGATGAAACTTACCCCCAAGTGTAGAGTGCAAGAGAAAGGGGGAAAAAAAAGGATATGGATAAGGATAAATGAAAATGGAAGGTATTATATGCATGATAGGAAGATGGAGGGAGGAATCAAGCATCAAGTTCCACAACTAATATCCCTAGAATATATGCTCTAATAAACCATGGCAATAGGAATTAGACTCATAAATGTTGATAGAATAATAGCATGATGGAAGAAGCTAAGGACTTATGCAAAGGTTTGGATTAAAGGAGGATAATGGGGGATGGATGTTGGATAATGGATAGGAGGTTGGAAGGCTTGTTTATGGATAGATGGAAAGGATGGAAAGATCAACATCAAAACACACCTTGAAGGGTGGTGGAGTGATAGAGGAAAAATGGAGTTTGAAGGCGACAGGTTTTTAGATGGACGATTGGAGAAAGCTTTTTGATTAGCAAATTTGGATTCCAATTTAGGTTTTATTGCTTCTATGAGACTTTTAGAAATCCACATAGCTTTTGACTTTGATTTTTTCTTTTTGGGCGTTTGTGGCCTTTGATATTTTTCTTTTTGCTTTGTGGGACTTTGTGGCCTTTGAATATTTTCTTTTTGATTTATGGGCCTTTGTGGCCTTTGAATTTTTTTCTTTTGAATTTGGATCAAATTTTCTTTTATTTTTGTATGTCTCTTCAAGGAGATATGTTGATAATTTCATATATGTGGATTTTTATATGGAAGATTTTGACATTTGGAACCCAAATTGCTTCCAAGAGCAATGAGATGGGTGGATGGAGATGAATGATATGGAGGTATTATGGATGGGTTAATGTAGGTAGAATTTTGAGAGGGAATCAAGGATGTGTTCCTTTATTGTTCTTGATGAATAGGAGATGGAGGGATGTAGGGCCCCAATATGGATGGAAGGGTTGATGAAATAGGGTTTCAATGATAAGGACCAAGGATACATGGAAGGTTGATGGAGTAGGATAAGAACCTAGGATAGATGGAAGGTTTGATGGACTAGGATACTTAGGTTTATTTTGATGGAATTTGGACTTACAATGGGTACCAATGTCTTGAGCATGAGGGGTATAACCAAGGCCATGATAATCTGGATTTTCTTGGATATGAAGGGGTTCTTGGATACCTTGTTCATGAAGGCCTAATCCTTTGCCTTTGTAGTTTATACTTTGACACATTTGTTTGCCAATGGGATCTGTATTGTTTATGAAACACGATGTGAGTCCATTTTGGGGAGGATATGATATGGGTGAAAGGATAGATGTTGGAAGTAAATCGGAGTGGATAAAGGTGGAGGAACCCATTTTATAGGTGTGGGGTTCATGGATAGCTTGAATAGGTGTGATAGGCTCTTGTGGAGGATTGTGATCATGAGGGGAATTAGGATGGGTGATAGGATCTTGACATGGGGATGATGGGGTACTTTGATCTTGAATTGGAAAAGGATCACGAGGTGTAGGAGATGGATTAGCTTGATCTGTATTAGGTATAGAACCATCATGAAATGGTATTAAAGGCATATCTTGGTCACGAGAAGGATGAACATCATCATGGAATGAAAGGGTATCCTTGAATGGAGCTATATCTTGATCTTGATGAGGAATGGAATCCTAAGATTTTATGGAAAGCATATATTGATCAAGAGATGGTAGGAAATCATTGGATATGATGGAAGAACTATCATGCTCCTGGGATGCAATGGAATCATGAGATGGTATAGATTCATTAGATGAGGTAGAAGGGGAACTTGGAAGGATACTTTTCTCTTGAGATGGAAGGGGATCATCTTGGATGAAATAAAAAGAGATAAGGGGATCATCATGAGGTTCTTGAGAGATGGGATCTTGGTCAAAGATTGGAGGGGATTGAATATTTTTGGTATCATTGGATGGAGTGGAAAGAATACTTTGATCTTGATGTGCAAGGGAGTTTATGCTAGCATGCTTTGTACTAAGAGATTGACATGAATCATTGTATGTAGATGGTATGATAGGAGAGGATGGTTGGATAGATTCATTAACTTGGGTGAAAGACGCATGAGGTTTATTTTGACTTATGGGGGATGAAGATAGATGCATGACATGGTAGGATTGCAAAATATTATTTATGTTTAAGGACTTAGATTTGGGTTTCTCATTCAGCCTTTGCAGAAATTCATGGACATTGAATTGGGATGATGTAGTTTTGGGTGAGGATAAAGGCTTATGAGATGATTGCATCACTTCATTCAAATGTTGGGATTCTAGTTTCTTTTCAATATCTTTCAAATGATAGTCAACATATTCAATCCTTTGGTCTTGTTCATGGGTCACAGATGAATATGAAGGATAGCGGTTAGACATGTTTGGAGAAATGGTTTGGGGGATGGTTTGAGGTGTTTAGGGATGGTTAGAGATGATTAGTAAAGTTTTGGGAAGGTTATGGATGGTTAGAATGATATGTTTATGTGTTGGTGTTTATAGCTTGATATGACAATTTGCAAATAAATGATTACACATGTACACATATGAATCACACACGCAAGATACATAAGCAAGTTTGAATTTGAAATTATGAATGTGATGATTAAGCACACACCTGAAGAAGACACATCACGTCCTAGAACTAGTCAAGTGGGTATGACCAATTAGGTCTTAAGCTAGGATGCATGAGGTTGACTAGGGATGATTTGAAAGCAAAATTATGCCACACAGCTAGGAGAAAGGGGTAACCACCCTTCACCTTCACTTGCCAAAGGTATAAAGTTCTTTGGGGCTTAGCCAATAGTGACAAGATTTCAACTCCCAAAGGAGGGTGTCTTTGAGGTCATCCCTTAGAGTGGTGTGTTCTTGAAGTAGGCCACCTAAGAAGGGTATGACAAAAGTGAACCAAGTGAGGTGTTTTTGATCACACACACACTTGATTCACACTCATAGTTGTTAATTTTCCTTTAGAAAATCAAAATGCGTGTAAAAAATTTCAAGTACTTGTTCTTTTTAGATCCCAATTCAAGATGTGATGGAAGACAATGGTTAATTTGAGACCCAATTTTTGATATGTGATTGAAGACACGATTCATTTTAAGCCCAAAATCAAAATGTGTTTGCAAACAATGATTAAGAGATGAAATATGAAATGACTACACCTGATTATTTTTCACCTTCCAAGTTGTTGTGTGACTGATCCAAACGCTACTCCAGCTCCTTTGATGCACGTACAAGCCACCAAATCAAAAAATAAACAAGTAAACTTGGATAGAAAATTGGATGAATTTTGCTCAAGATATGCTCGTTTGAAGTTTAAATGCAAGTTTGACTTTGAATACAAAAAAAGGTGGGAAAATGACACATTCACTTGATAAAATTTGCATAACTGTGAAGCTTGTCCTATCAACTTTCCGATGAGTCCTCATTTGCATGATTTGGAGCTTGTATGACCAAGTTATGATAAAAAGAAAAAAAAATCCCCCCTTATGGCATACATAAGGCAAGATAGACCCTGGTTGTTAACACTCAACCATTTTTGGTTTAACATGATCGATCACATGCACCAATTTAAATAAAATAGTTAAGGTCTGTGGTTTAGGTTTTAGCAGAGCCCTTGGTCATTCATATGACCGAGGCTGTGGGTAGGGAAAAAAAAGTAGATGAAGGGGACTACTAGCCCCTTAGCCAACCTCTTGGTCATGAATGTGACCCCATGCTACATTGACTGCAACTTGAGGTGCAGTATGGTTGACAGTGGTTCAAAGCTACAGAGGGTGATTTAAAGGGGTGGTGATAGGGGAAAGTCACCACCAAAGGCTAAAAATAGGGGTTGACGGTGGTTTTTATGAGGGCCTAGCTTTAATGGTGGTCGGTGGAGGAAATATGGCCGAGTAAGAGAGGAACTAGGGTTTAAACTAGGCAATAAGAAACAAGGGGTAATGATGGAAGCAATGTTAACATTGACCACTAAAACCTACAATAAATCTTAACCTGTAAGTACTTTAGCTCGATCTCCAAAGAAAGTATAGACTGTCGTTTGTCGGGTTCACCATTTTATAGTTAGGGAAAATCTCAAATTAGTGTAAATGTATAAAAATAATAACAAAACCCTAAAAATGCACAATGAAGGACAAGATAACATGAAACTCAAAATAATAAATTCAAATCCAATCTGATCTCCATGCTAAACTTGATTGATCTCCATTGCTCTTCTCAACCTCACATGAGAATGCAATATTTCAAAGGATTGTTGATAGAGGAATGTTGTTTGCTCATTTTTGCAACATAACAATAAGATGTAGATGTAGAGGAAAAATGGATAGATAGATGAGAAGATTGGAGGAAATTTTGGCAGAGTGTGGATACTAGAAGAAGATCCCCCCAAATGGCTGGTGAGAGGCCATATTTATAGAGTTTTGATGTGGAGGGAAGAAGATTTGATTTTTGCTTTATTTTACGAAAGAGGAAATAAAATAAGATAAGATAAGATTTAAAAAGATAGAAAGATTTGATCTTCTGTTTTAAAGGAAATAAATCCTAAAAAAGATGGGAGGGATAATTGATGAATTATCTAATTAAATAAATTAATTAGATACACATGAGTTCCAATTTTGGAAAGAAAGCAAGAAGATATTTTTAGGATTTTATTAATTAAATAAATATTTGATTTATTTAATTAATCTTGGATTTATGATTTAATTAATTAAATAATATAAATTATTTAATTAACATTAGAAGAAAGAAGGGGAATACATGAAATTAGTCAAATAAATAAGATTTATTTAACTAATTAGATGATGACATGGGTACCTAGTGCAAAACATGCTACAAGATGTCTAAGTGATGTAATGTTGTGACAAGATGTTGTAAGAGGACATTTTTGGGTGTCTACAGAGATCACCATTTGGAAAAAGTGTGGTTAAAGAACTTGGTTCCTAAAATTAACAATTTCTAGTGGGCTTCCTCACATGGAAAAATTCTTACTATTGACAACCTAGTCAGAAGAGGATTCCAATTGTTTAACCAATGCTCCCTTTGCAAACATGATGAAGAGTCTATAATGCATATTTTCTTTCACTGCCAGTTTTCTAGAGAGGTTTGGTCTTTCTTCCTTCCATTGTTGTTCACTGATTGGGTGTTTCCTCACACTATGAAGTCCCTTATAGAAAGCTGGTCGAATTGCCCCTTTTCGTATAGAGTTATTGTTGATCTTTGGAACCAAGCTCCCCCCTTTGTTACTTGGGGAATATTGAAGGAAAGGAATAACAAGATCTTCAGGGAAGTTGAGAGAAGTAACTATGAGGTTTGTATGATAATAAAAGCATAGGTTAAGGAAAATACGGAGGTTGGAAGATACAACTTCTCCAAATTTTGGCCGAATTACAAAGAGATGAGGATAAAGGAAGTCTAGGGCATAAGGAAGGATCTCACAAACCTAAATTGGACCAAGATTTTAGCCAGAAAGTCTACAGTGGGGGTTCCTACTAAAAGAGAATGGATTAAGTGTAATTTTGATGGGTGCTCTAAAGGCAACCTGGGTATAGTGGGGGTAGGGTGTCTACTCATAAATCACAAAGGGGACTACATAGTGAGCTATTGTGTTAACTTGGGAGTTTGTTCTAATAACAAAGTTGAGGCTATGGTTGTTTTAGGGGGCATAAAGAATCTAAAGGAGTATGGTTTTAAAAATGTAATTCTAGAAGGAGATTCTAATTTAATTGTGGACATATTGAATGGAGTTGCTATGCCTCCCTGGGATTTAAAAAATATCATTGATAAGGGTCTATCTTGTAAGATTTATTTTACTAAATGTAAGGTGCAACACGTGTACAAAGAACGGAATAATTCTATTGGTTGTGCTACCAACGAGGTGTTGAGGCGTATTGAGTGGACCCGTTGGGTTAATAATAACCTATCAATGTCATTAAGGGACATGGTTCTAAAAGAAAATTTTGAAAATGATTACAACTTACAAAGTTGAGGGTTGTAAGTGGTGGAGGAAGCATTGGAGATCTTTTGATATTAAGGGAATGTAGATTAATGATGAATTATGTGGTATGGTGTTGATCTTGAAGATCTTCTATTGAGGTAAAAATAATCATTATCTCCTTCCCGAGATGATTAAGGCTCACACGGGTATTATCAAGTTGAGGAGGGATGTCAAATCCAAATGTGTTGATATGCCTAATGCCAACTCCTCCCATAATCGTGAAGAGTTGAAATGTATGAATATTAATGAGCCTTTAATTATTTACAAAAATAATCATGATATCTTAGCTCTAGGAATTGTTTCTTTGGCTTCCCCTAAAAGAAAGTTCTTGACTCTTATTTCTTTAAGGGATTATTTTGAAACAGAGTAAAAGTACCTTCTGCAAGTCTAGTAGGGAGTCGAAGAGGTGTGTGGTGATGAATAAAATCTTGTAGCATTTGAAGAACTTGTAGAGTGCTGATGCAGGAGCATCTGAGAAAGCAAGGTTATCCTACACACCCAAAAAGAACTCATTTTCCTATGTTTCTTTTGGTTATTTTTAAATATTTTTTTTGGATTATTTTTGCTTGTAGGCGACATTTTAATTGAGAAAATTTATTCTCTACAAGTTGAAACCTTTGAAGTTTTTGGTCCAGCAAATATGTGTTTTTATTATGCAAGATTTAATGTGTGAAATGAGAAGTTGGTTTTCAGTTTTCTTGGAAGCCAAAAGGCCATGCCCAAACAACTTGACTCCTTTTTTGGAGTATTTGTAACACCCAAATTTTAAATTTCCTTAACCTCCCTCATTTGGGTGCCTAGATAATGGAAGAGATTCAAGTGTTGTGAAAGGACAATATTTGACAAAAATGCATTAATTTTCTATAGAGATTGGGGAAGTGGAAGGTCCAGACAAGGCTATGCTTTGCTTTTTGGTGTTTATTCTATTTTTTTCTACATAGGAATGGGATTCCCATGCCCAGGTTGAAGGAGAGGCCACATAATGTAAGGAAAGAAAAAGAGAGGAAGAAAGGAGGAGAGAAAGGAAGAACATACCAATCCTAGTTGTCCAAGAGAAAGGATGAGAATATTTGGAGCTGCATTGAATTTCCTGGAGCTATTCATGGTGATTTCTAGATAGTGTGGACATTGGCTTGCCTATAGGAGAAGAAGTTTTGATAACATGATGGATTTTTTCTAGTGTTGTTTGTATTGTTTGTAGATTATTGGATGAAATGTATATGTATCTTATTCCTTTGCACATATGAAATAAAAGAACATGTTAGTTGTTGCTAAAAATTATTTTTGGTTGATTTTTGGTTTGATTTCATATATTTAAATAGATTAAGAGTGTAGATACAGGCTGCAACAATTGATAGTCTTCTTAGGCTCTTGATTGTTGACTACATCAAGTGCTAAGATGGGTGGTTCGAGGAAGCGCATAAAGCCTACAAATTTCCAGGCAGTTAAATAGAATACAAACTTGTGGAGATTGTTTGAAAAAGTGAGTATGGTTCCTTTCTTCAAATCTATGAAGGACTACAATGAGAGCCTTACTACCAAATTCACAAATTCATGGAGGAAGGGAAATTTTGCTATTGGTGCTATAAAGTTTGAGGTGATGGCAAGGTTTATCGTGGAAGCTACTAGATTATAGAATCAAGGCTTAAAGGTGGCAAAAAAGAGTGGGGTTGACTACCAGATATTTTTCGACAAGTTTCTTCATGATGGGGAAAATTTGAAATGCTTTCAAAATGGGTATGCAAGGTTAGAGCTCCCACCTCCTTTTTCCTTGGTGAGTTTCTTTGTCATGAGGTATTTTACGCTGGATGGAAGGTACATGTCTATGCATGCATATCATTTTTCATTGTTAAATCATATTAGGCATGATGAAAGAATAAATTTTCCCTTCTATTTACTTTCATCCTTGCAAATTAACATTGAGAAAGGTGCTATCCCTCCCCTACATCAAGGCTTGATGCTTGTTGTATACAAGCATGATCTTCTATTAAACCCTCATGGAAACCCTCTTCTTTTTAGAGTTGATAATCCTAACCACAATGATGGCGATAATGCTAAACTACCAAAGGATGCAGACCCTGCTAAGGATCCTAATCCTCAACTGCCTCCTATTGTTGCTGCTAGAAAGGTGTTAACCCCTACTAAAATCCCTTCTCATGTTGCTAAAAGTGAAAATTCATCTGCCCATATGGCTCCAAAAATTTCTACTAAAAGTTCCATTGAATCTGAGTTAGTGAAAGTGACTCTAGAGAAGAGAAAACATTCTCCTCTTCTCTTGGAATTACCCAAGTCTAAGAAGAATAAAAAAGATATAAATACTCAAAATGAATTTATTACAATTAGTGAAGATAAAGAGGGAACCCTAACTGAGGATTTGAAAGAAATGAAGCAGGGTCAAGGTAGTAGTGGTAGTGGTGGCCATAGGTCAGCTTGCCTGGAAAAGGTTGCTTCCAATGATAGGAAAGGAAAAAAAAACCCTCTATGAATGAAGAGAAAGATTTGGAAATTGAAGAATTCGAAGCCCGGGTAGATGAAGAAACTAAAGGGATGGAGTTTGAGGATACTACTTATGAAATGGGTGAAGAGGAAATGGAAGAGGAGAGTGAAGATGAAGAGGAAGAGGAAACATAAATGGAGGATGACCAAAAGAATGATACCTTAACTATTCCTGATACTGGGAATATTGGAAATGATAATATTGTTGATGATTCTAGCATGGATTATATGAAAATTAGACTAACTGACATGTAGGTATAGATAGACGACATGGAAAAAGCTTTGGTCACACTGATGAAGGTGACAAATAGGTTGATGCGAAGTGCGATGGTTGGTGTGGTTTCCAAACAAACCAAGATTACCAGGAGGCTAAAAAAGTTGGGAAAGTCTGATGACTTGAAGGAGCTTGATGAATCAAAGGGACCTCACTGGAGGGAGTATATCTCCCTAATTGGTTATTATGAGGACTTGTTGGGAAAATCCGAGTAATGGATTTCTTTTTTGATGTTGTTTAATGACTACTTTGCTTTTTTTGTCTTTTTTCTTTCAGATCCTAGACTGGTATTTCTTAATAGCTTTGTTATGGTTTAGGACTTGCTAGTATATGGTGGACTTGATTAATATTCTTCAAAACTTTAAGTACTCTACTACTAGTTTTATTTTTTTGATTAACTTTGGTAGTTCTATGGTTACATGGTTATGATATATGGCATGTGTGCCACCCTGGATAGTTATTTTTTGATGTTGGCTGGTGGTGCTATTTACCCACCTTATTTTTCCCTTTTTGAGCTTTGGCTGTAACCATGGGATCATAGCCCTTTCCTTGCTAATCTAATAAAAAACAAACTAGGACATATTTCAATATTCTACAAAAGCAAAAGTGAAAGTAAATCTAATCCAGAACAAAGTAACAAACCTAAGAATAACGTGGATCCTATTGAAGTAAAGAAGCAAATGGATAATATTTGGAAGAAGAAGGAAGAGTTTGAAGACAAGAATAAACCTAACACATCTTTACCTCCATCTAGTGTAGATATTTTTTCTAAAACTAAATCCAATAATGGGTTTAGGGGGATTTGTTATAGAGAAAACTAACAAACCCCTGATATATGAGGTGCCAAGCAATGACATGAATATATGTGATGTAAAATGGCATTATGAAGGTGTTGAAAAAGATTCTGACAGAAAAATTTGTAGAGCATTTTAGGGTTTATAGGGTATTTCATAAGGTGTTTATCAGCTTTTAAAAGATCAAACACAATAAATGTGAAATTAGGGAAGATCAATAAAATATAAAGTGAAATTCTAAGTTGAGTTAAATCAATTTTACGGATTTGGAGAGAGAAAATCAAGTTAAAGGAGAATTGAAGGTGATTCAAAGCATCTGGCATCAAACCCTAGTTTTTGTTGAAGCATGAAAAAGGTATTTACAACTATCTATTCTTTGTGGGTTTGCATTAGAAGTAATTTTCATTAGTATCTATAAAAGAATTGAGGAAGAAATGGCCACACCAACCATGGTAGAGACTTCTGAGAGACCTAGACCAAAATTTAAAAGGTTTTCATGGAAGGTTTTCGACACTGACCCTGTCAGTGCATTTTCATAAATTCCAATTCATGTCTTACCCATCGAAGACACTAGAACCTACATTCATGGGAAATTGGAAGAATTTGACCATTAAGTACTCAAGAATCATTGTATAAAAGAATTAGCTAGAGATAAGTTCTTAGTGAAGCCTAAGTATGAAAAACTTGTATGGAAGAAGCTAGATGTGTGGAACTGGTTTCCCAACTTTTGGAGTGAAATGGATGTGAAGTATGTGAGAATTGCACTTAGTAGAGTGCACAATAAATTTGTATGGACAAGTGTTCCTGGACTAATTACTAAAGAGGTGATCAAAGCTATGATTGGACTCTATGATATTGGACCCATACCCATTCTAAAATCTATGAAAAATGATGTTGTTATGAAGTTAACTGGTGCCACATATGATGGAAGGGCATTGACTACTAAACCTATTACCAACCCTACGGTGAGGTATGTGGAAATCATGATAGGTCACAATATTTATTTCACCAATAAAGGAAATTTAGTGTCTGCAACTGCAATTTATGTTGCACATGACATGGTGATAAATGGAAAAGACTATGATTTGTGTGAGTTGCTTCTACAAAAACTTATGGAGAACTTGAGCTAGACCAAGACAAATAAATATTCATTCAAGTTTGGGACACTAATAGTATTTTTGCTATTTTACTTTCTGAGAGAGCTACCTCAGAAGAAAAACATGATATGGGATACTAGCAAAGTGATAGCACACCAAATATTTGATTATCTGAATAACATTGGTGATTTCAAGGCCTAGGGTAATGCTCTGACTACATTATTTGTAGTTTTTTAGAATGAAATGCATGAAAGAGAGAGAATTCCAAAGAGTATAGTAGCTAAATATGAAAATGAAATAAACTTCCTGGTATCCACCGATGAGTGCATAATAGAGGCAGTAGAACCTAGGACTCTATGGATAGAGCCTCTGGGATATGAGATTGATGAGAAAATTGTTGAGGGCTTCATTGAGATATTGCTAAACAACCCCAAGGATCCCTCTCAGCCCTGATATGGTAAATATGAAGAGAAGTCAACTGAAGTGCGTTTGGAGACTTTAGCACCTCAAAAAGCTAAAAGGGTAAATAAGAATGTTGAGGCATATTTCTAATTGCATACACTTTCTAAGGATGATGTTGAAAGGTTAAGGGGACTTGTAGTAGAGAAGAGGGCCAAAGTAGTTGAGGTGCCCTCCGAACCTAGAAAATCAGGAAGGTCATCTTCCACTACTACCTCTACATTTCCATCAACACCTAGTGCAATTGAAATAGTGAATGAAAAGAAGGTAGAACATAGTGCTCCAACAACAGTTAATGTAACTACTTCCATCATACCTAACACCTGAGCTTCTAAGAGGAAGAATATACCTCTAGTCTAAAGGAGCAAACTAAAAAAGAGGTTAAGACAAGGATCTTTCTAGAAAAGGTTACTAGTACTTCAAGACAAGTATTCAACCACACAGTATGGTGTTGCAATGCATAAAAGAGGTAAAGGAATGTGAAAAGGAAGCTCAAATATTGTTTGTGTATTGCATGTGGTGGCTGAATGTCACTCAAGACATTAAAGACTTAATGGAATCAGTAGAGTCACAACTTGCCAATGCCTTTGGAGCCTACAACATTGCAGATGACAGAGATTATGCCTCTTGGAATTCTATTTTCATACTTGCAGAACAATTTTTTCACACTTCAAAAGAAAAAAGAGGATGCAATAAGGAAGTTTGGATAAATTGGAGATCTAGTGAAGTCCAAACATATTCCAATTTCAAGTTCCTTGGTGGATGCAGAGAAACTTGAAAAGATAAATCTTAATCCATCCACTTCAGAAGAAGGTGAAGAGAGTTTAGTAGAACTAGAATATTTTTACAAAGCACTTGTCAGAGTGAAGGGGATTTGCGATGATGGAAAACCTTCTTGGGAAGCCATTCTCAAGGAATTAGATGGTGCTCCTAGTTCCGGATAAAATATTTTTTTCTTTTGATATTTTATCTATGGTACACCCTTTGTCCTTGATGTCATAGGGGGAGAATTTTGTGTGTGGGATAAATTTTGAGAAGCTTTGGAACCCTAAAGGGGAGAAGGTTTTGAAGTCTTGGATGTATATATGCATATTTGGAAGGGGGAGCTCACACAGTTTGGGTTTACAGTTTTGAACTTAGTTTTTGAAGATTCATTTTTTAACACATGTTTCCATCAATGACAAAGGGGGAGAATGTTGGAAGAATGAAGAAGAAGCCCTCTGGTGTGTTTTCATTGATACCAACATTGTTTGGTGACATTTTTTCTAATCTGGTAAACAGTGTTTATGTTACCTTGATCTAGTAACTTGGTCTGAAATTGCTCATAGTAAGATATTGGCCTATGTGAATTCAGCATGTTATTTAGAACTATTAAATGCATATGTGAACAATTTTTTAGTCACCTTGGTTGAGTGGATTGAAAGATATAAATGATAGAAGTTCAACATTATGTATATCACCAAGTCTTCTTCTGGCCGACATGAATAAAGTGGCATGAAGTCTAATATGGTGTGGAAATGCTAAAGAGATCGATTTAGGTTCATGTCGACCTAATTTATGCCTTGCATGTTTTGGTTTTGAGCACGAAAGAAGTTTTGTTGAGCTGACAAGCTACTCTTGAATTAAGTATGTATACATTTAATTAGGCTGACCTAATTGATGTGTAATGATGTAATGGCATATATATACGAAACATTTTTATACTGAAGGCATGATATAGGTGTGATGTGCAACAAGTGATGTGTGATAGTGTGTGAACTTGCATGTATGAGTTCTGTGTCAAGGAAAAATTGTAGTATATGTTGTGAACCTACAAATCGGTGCAACTTTTATTTTTTTGAGCTTAATTGGAATTGAATTCAACACATGAAAGGTGTTTTCCATCAGTTCAATTTTTGGAAGTGAGCCAAACTCCATTTTTTAATCATTTCAAGTTGTGATCCTTTCAAGGATAGCGTGTCCTAGTAGCGTGCCCTTATAATATCTTATGACCAGTTATAATATATTGTGAGCTAATTGGTTTTTTCCCATTTTGGGTTTTCCATGTAAAAATCTCAATGTTTATGTGTTATGTGGTGTTATGATATCTTTCATTTCTTTTCTTACAATTGTAGTTAGATGTGTTTTAATATTTAGATGGTTAATAACTGATTTATTTAGTAGAATACTGTTTCACCCCCCTCTCAGTATTCTGGGTGTTCAACACTTAGATAACTAGGTTCTTTAAAGTGATGGATGTAGGATAATTCATTAGTCTTTTAAATAATGCATCATATATTTTGGCTTTGAACATTTTATTTTCACTTTCCTTTTAATCTTAGACCCTTTCACATATTGATTTTTCTATCTTATAGCTTTGTCTTTGATGACAATGTCTTCTTTACGATTGAAAACTGTCATTTTGTAATGAAAAGGCACAAAGGACTGTCATTTTAAAGTTTGAAACTACCCTTTGTTATGACTATCTTGAGTTTTATGTGAGGTTAAGGACACTTCAATGATTGCCCCATATAATTTAACTATCCTTAAATTGAACCTTGTATTGTCATCTATGATGAAGTGACTACCTTCTTGCCTTTAATGCTATGTTACCCTTGAAGTCTACCCTTTATAATGAATAACCTTTCTTGGAAGCCTTTCATCTCAAATCTCCCTTTTATATCCACCCTTACTCATCATGGTTTCACTATTCTATGTATTTTTTTTATCTTCAACCACTTACATGCATTTAGTGTCTAAAAGAAATCCATGGACTACCGTTAAATCCTTGGATACCATTGTACTATCAAACTATCCTTTGAATCTTCTTTATTCATTGGTAGTCCTATCACTGTCATCAATAAAATGATTGTCCAATTTGAAGCTCTCTTGAGGTCTTGTACACTATCAATAACCTCGAAGACATCTTTCTATTTATGCTTATGAAAGCCTTATAACTTTTGACATATGACTCCTCCTATCATTTGTCTTGATTGTCTTTTGTTGTAGGTTGTCATATGCCCTTTTTCACTATAACCCTAGCCTCTTTAGTTATTATCCTCCCTTGAATCTTTGACAATGTAATAATATATTAAAAATGTTGCTCCTCATACTAGACTTTCCTATTGGAATGATGAAAATATGACTATCCTCAATTAGTAGTGGTTTTCCTCTATTTCACCGACATTTGACAAACTACCCCTTGATTGTCTCTCATGCCTTAACCATTGATACTTTATTATCCCAGGTTACAATTAGGTTGATTTTCCTCATAAGGTATTTGTGAGTTTAAATTTTTTATTTTCTTGATTAATGTATTTCATAAGAATCCATCGTATAGTCATAAATACTCCCCTTAGGTCATAATATAGTGTAGTGTAGGAAAAAGTATCCCTTTTTCAAACTTAATTAGGGATTAAATATTAACATGAACTAAATTATGCCTTAATTCAATGTTGTAATATGTATTTTACATATTCACATTGATTTTAGGGCCCTATTAATTAAAATGGACTTAATTATGCCTTATTTTGGTGTTGTAGAGTGTACCTCTTTACACTTTCACACTTATTTAGGGATCCCTTAATTAATTGAGGTTAATTTTCCTTAATTGGCCCCTTTAGTTCAAATCCAAGCCTAATTAATCACATTTTCTGAAGAGGAAAACATGACATTCATTAATGCCTAAACGTAACACTTCTCATTGAGCAATGTGTTTCCTAGGTAAGTGACCTAGGAATGGGTCCTCACTTAGACCTATGGCCTAAATTTAAATTATGTTTTTGGTGGTATTTTAATGATTTCAAATCCATATTCACATGTTAGATTTTGGTATTTGAATTTCAGGAAATTAATGTTACATACCTATAAATATAAGGTCATTTCACTAAGTTTCACCTAGCAAGACTTTCAAGCAATCTAAGAATTTTCAAGTGAGCATTATTGGAGCATTTCAAGAGTATTTAAAGGAATTCAAGAGCAGATTTAGTGAAGAATTATTGTAGCAATCAAGATCCAATTGTCATGTCAAATTCTTCTTGAATCATGCATGTTATTGGAGCTAATATGTTGATGTAGAGTTCATGATCCATTCAAGCATTCAAGCAATTGTTTCAAATTAGGTTTCAAGATCAAGATCCACATCCATTGAAGCCATTTCATGCTAGTTGTAGATCTACATTCCAAGGTTCATCCAAGGGTTTTGTGAGTTGTGACATTGCTTTGTTCAATCATCATTCCTTTCATGCTATTTTATTTCATTACAAGGTTTAATTACCAAAATGGGTTTTGACCAAGGAAAACACCCATTCACAAAAAATAAAACATTTTCCCCTCTTGATTTTTGTTTCTAGATTTAGGTAGAAGAAATATTGAAGATCTCTTGAAGAGAAAAATTGAAGAAGTTGTCAAAGTTGCAAAAGTTTTCATCTCATAGAAACTCAATTTCAAAATTTATTTTCGACACTCCGAACCTAAAACTTGGGAAAATTGAAGGATTCAGATATTGACCCAAGGGGATACTTGTCATTGTCTCATATGCTCTATATTTTAGCATCATCTTTAAGGGCTCAGAAAACTGAATCCAACGCAACTTGAATGGGTGAAAAAGGAGTTCATATGTCAGAGTTATGACCAGTCAAAGTTGGGTCAAACTAGGTACAGGGGGCTAAAAAACATTCTACACAATTAAAACTAGAAGCAATACAAATTTATAATATGGATTGTGGAAACTTGACATCTTTAATAGGTACAAGGGGCCAGTCAGAAAGGAAAAAAAATTGACTGACTCAAAATTGGTTGAAAACAACATCAAATTGAAGAGCTTGTCGATACAAACCCAACGTCGCTTGCTTTGCCAAAATTGGACCTCGTACGCGCAAGTTACGCTTGGTCAAAGTTGCAGGTTGACTTTTCCTATTGGACCATATGGATGATGACGTCAACATGTTGACACAGTAGGTCTATACCATACAAACATGATGTGGACCAATCAACACATGACATGTGGCATCTGTGCAGTGTGTCAGCAACACAGTTAGCAAGTGACATGGAAAAGTGCATGTCTTCAGCCAACATGGTAGGGTGACATGTCTTTGGCAACAAATTAACTCTTGCCACATGTCCCTATCACTAGGTGCCATGTGGCACTCTCTCTCTTTCGTCTAGTACGCAGTTACATCTATTTTATTTACCAAAAATATTTGGTGGGGGTCGAACCCGCGACCCCCACGTTACAAGCCTACTGCCTACACCGTTGCACTGCGTGGGTGGTCGTCACCCACATATGACAATTAGATTGTTTTGAAATTTCAGTGCTTTAAATTGGTCAATAAAAAAAATAACCGGTGGGGGTTGAACCCCCAACCACTCGCTGGCTAAAATCTTAGACCACAGTCACGCCACATGTGTCCTTAAGTGTAAGTAAGGGTTAGGTTAGTTAAAACTAGATGTGAAGCCAAATTTTTTAACTTAAAGAAAATAAATTTTAAAAAGGTTATCAAACCCCCAAAATGATTAAAAACAAAAAAAAAAACAATATGGAGCCTAAATGGAAGGTAATAAGGGCTTAAAGACAAAGAATTTTTTTTAAAGGGGGTAATGGTTATGTTTTTATTTGTAAAAATTGAGGGAAATTGGTTTTAAGGGGGAAAATTACAAATTTATAGTTTTAGCCATAAGGGGAAAATTTTTTGTATAAAAAGTGGGTGAGAGTGCAAGTGTATTCATTCATAATTTGGTTTATGCTTTGTGAAGAATGGTGATAGAGAATTCCTAGGAGATGAATTTGATAGTGAATTGTAGTCTTTGTGCATTTGGAGCTTGTAGTCAAGCTTGCTGTACTAGTGTAAGAGGACTTTTGTAATTCATTATCGTTTGAGAGTTGTGAGGAGACTTGTATTAGTTGAAGCCTTGTAATTGTTTCTGGAGCATAATCAAGGATTAGTCACTCTGTTGGAGAGGGACCCAGAGATGTAGCCATCTTGGTGAACTCCGTTATCAACTTGTGTTTTTTCTTCTCTCTCTTTTCGCTCTTCTCTTCACTTTAATTTGGTTATTTTTATCTACAAATTTTAATTATGTTTTCAAGACCTTTAGTTTAATCATCGTCAAAGTTATTATTCACATGCAACAGTCCTAGATCCTAACATTAGATTAAGTGGTATCAAAGATTTGTTATGACTATTGTTTGTAGAGGTGAATGATAACACGATCCAGGAGCTAGCGAGGTGAAGGCACGCTTGTAGAATAAAATTTTGAGATCGGTAAACAAAGAACTTTGCCAAGGATGGAAGGATAGAAAGATGGAAAATGTTGAGAACTTGATGAGAAGAGTTTTTAAAATAAAGGAAATGGTAGTTCTTTTTTAGGAAAGGAAGGAAAAGCAAGAACAACAGAAGCGTGGAAAAGGAGATTCTTCGAAGCAAGAGAAGCATGAAGATCAGAAGGACAAAGACTAGGAGGTGATGATGAGCCTCCAGAAACTCCTTCTCTATCTTCTCCTTCTTCTCCATCTTCTCCTTCTTCTTCTACTGATCCTTTCAAGGGTGCACATAAGCCTAAAATTAAATTGGATGTAAAATTTGATCTACCTAAGTATTGTGGGGAACTAAATGTTGAGAAATTAGATGACTGGGTTTAACAAGTAGAAGTGTATTGTAGAGTCGAAGGTCTCTTAGATGATGCTTCTAGGATCTAGTTAGCTACTCTTCGGTTGGGAGGAACAATTCTCACCTGGTGGGAGAGTAGAACTCATGCAAAAATTTCACATGGTAAAGTCAGTTTAACTTGGGAAGAATTTGTTAATACTCTTAAGAAGCAATTTTATCCCCTAGGACATATGCAACAGTTAATGATGGACTGAAAAAATTTAGGCAAGGGAAAGGTCAAACTATCCAAGTGTACACCCATGAGTTGAGGAAGAGGGTTATTGCATTGAATGTCCCATTGTACACCCATGATACATTGCTTAAGTTCATAGGTGGTCTTCACTCTTATCTACGACATTCTATTTTGGTCTTGCATCCTAGTAATATAGATGAAGTATGTGTTCAGGCCACACACTTAGAGTCAAGAGGTAAGGGTACTTTTATGGAGAAGCCTGAAGGTAAGTCTAAAGATGCAGGAAAGGGGAAGAAGACAACTACCATTAAGGAGGATAAGCTCACATGCTCTCATTGTGATAGGGAAGGTCATGATGATGATCCTTTCGAGGGTGCACATAAGCCTAAAATTAAATTGGATGTCAAATTTGATCTACCTCAGTATTGTGGGGAACTAAATGTTGAGAAATTAGATGATTGGGTTCAACAAGTAGAAGTGTATTGTAGAGTCCAAGGTCTCTTAGATGATGCTTCTAGGATCCAATTAGCTAATCTTTGGTTGGGAGGAACAACTCTCAGCTGGTAGGAGAGTAGAAATCGGGAAGAAATTTCACAACATGGTAGATTTAGTTTAACTTGGGAAGAATTTTTTAATGCTCTTAAGAAGCAATTTTATCCCCTAGGCCATATGCAATAGTTAATGATGGACTGGAAAATTTTTAGGCAAGGGAAAGGTCAAACTATCCAAGAGTACACCCATGAGTTGAGGAAGAGGGCTATTGCATAGAATGTCCCATTGTACACCCATGATACATTGCTTAAGTTCATAGGTGGTCTTCACTCTTATCTATGACATTCTATTTTGGTCTTGCATCCTAGTAATATGGATGAAGTATGTGTTCAGGCCACACACTTAGAGTCAAGAGGTAAGGGTATTTTTATGGAGAAGCCTGAAGGTAAGTCTGAAGATGCAGGAAAGGGGAAGAAGACAACTACCATTAAGGAGGATAAGATCACATGCTCTCATTGTGATAGGGAAGGTCATGATGATGATCCTTTCGAGGGTGCACATAAGCCTAAAATTAAATTGGATGTAAAATTTGATCTACCTCAGTATTGTGGGGAACTAAATGTTGAGAAATTAGATGATTGGGTTCAACAAGTAGAAGTGTATTGTAGAGTCCAAGGTCTCTTAGATGACGCTTCTAGGATCCAATTAGCTAATCTTTGGTTGGGAGGAACAACTCTCAGCTGGTAGGAGAGTAGAAATCGGGAAGAAATTTCACAACATGGTAGATTTAGTTTAACTTGGGAATAATTTTTTAATGCTCTTAAGAAGCAATTTTATCCCCTAGGCCATATGCAACAGTTAATGATGGACTGGAAAATTTTTAGGCAAGGGAAAGGTCAAACTATCCAAGAGTACACCCATGAGTTGAGGAAGAGGGCTATTGCATAGAATGTCCCATTGTACACCCACGATACATTGCTTAAGTTCATAGGTGGTCTTCACTCTTATCTATGACATTCTATTTTGGTCTTGCATCCTAGTAATATGGATGAAGTATGTGTTCAGGCCACACACTTAGAGTCAAGAGGTAAGGGTATTTTTATGGAGAAGCCTGAAGGTAAGTCTGAAGATGCAGGAAAGGGGAAGAAGACAACTACCATTAATGAGGATAAGATCACATGCTCTCATTGTGATAGGGAAGGTCATGATGATGATCCTTTCAAAGGTGCACATAAGCCTAAAATTAAATTGGATGTAAAATTTGATCTACCTCAGTATTGTGGGGAACTAAATGTTGAGAAATTAGATGATTGGGTTCAACAAGTAGAACTGTATTGTAGAGTCCAAGGTCTCTTAGATGATGCTTCTAGGATAAAATTAGCTAATCTTCGGTTGGGAGGAACAACTCTCAGCTAGTGGGAGAGTAGAAATCGGGAAGAAATTTCACAACATGGTAGATTTAGTTTAACTTGGGAAGAATTTTTTAATGCTCTTAAGAATCAATTTTATCCCCTAGGCCATATGCAATAGTTAATGATGGACTAGAAAATGTTTAGGCAAGGGAAAGGTCAAACTATCCAAGAGTACACCCATGAGTTGAGGAAGAGGCTATTGCATAGAATGTCCCATTGTACACCCATGATACATTGCTTAAGTTCATAGGTGGTCTTCACTCTTATCTACGACATTCTATTTTGGTCTTGCATCCTAGTAATATGGATGAAGTATGTGTTCAGGCCACACACTTAGAGTCAAGAGGTAAGGGTACTTTTATGGAGAAGCCTGAAGGTAAGTCTAAAGATGTAGGAAAGGGGAAGAAGACTGCTACCATTAAGGAGGATAATCTCACATGCTCTCATTGTGACAGGGAAGGTCATGATGATGATCCTTTCAAGGGTACACAAAAGCATAAAATTAAATTGGATGTAAAATTTGATCTACCTAAGTATTGTGGGGAACTAAATGCTGAGAAATTAGATGACTGGGTTCAACAAGTAGAAGTGTATTGTAGAGTCCAAGGTCTCTTAGATGATGCTTCTAGGATCTAATTAGCGACTCTTCGGTTGGGAGGAACAACTCTCACTTGGTGGGAGAGTAGAACTCAGGCATAAATTTCACAACATGGTAAAGTTAGTTTAACTTGGGAAGAATTTTTTAATGCTATTAAGAAGCAATTTTATCCCCTAGGCCATATGCAATAGTTAATGATGGACTGGAAAATGTTTAGGAAAGTGAAAGGTCAAACTATCCAAGAGTACACTCATGAGTTGAGGAAGAGAGCTATTTCATTGAATGTCCCATTGTACACCCAGGATACATTGCTTAAGTTCATAGGTGGTCTTCACTCTTATCTACGACATTCTATTTTGGTCTTGCATCCTAGTAATTTGGATGAAGTATGTGTTCAAGCCACACACTTAGTGTCAAGAGGTAAGGATACTTTTATGGAGAAGCCTGACAAGAAGAAATCTAAGCCTGAAGGTAAGTGTAAAGATGTAGGAAATGGGAAGAAGACCGCTACCATTAAGCAGGATAAGCTCACATGCTCTCATTGTGGAAAGGAAGGTCATGATGCAGATCACTGCTGGAAGTTTCATCTAGAATTGAAGCCGAAATGGGCTCGTAGATAGAAAGGAAAGAAGGAGACTGCAAATATTGTTATGGATCTTGGTTCAAAGTCTGAAGATGAAACCAAGATAACAACAATGGGGTTGAAAGGTAAGAATTTTACTACCAATGTTTTTGTTGCTAGTTGTGCTTCTTCTCAATTCTATGATGTTCTTGAAGATAAGAAAAGAAATGAGTTATTTCACATAAGGGTGGTTGCTAAACACACTAAAATTGATACTCTCATAGATAGTGGATCTCAAGTTAACCTAATCTCAGAAGATGTTGTAAGGAATTTGGGATTGAAAACTACACTGCATCAGAGACCTTATCCACTAGGTTGGGTTTGCGAAAATAATGAATTACAAGTCACAAGGCAATGTACTTTAAGATTCACGATCACAAGTAAGTTTGTTGATGAGGTGCAGTTTGATGTGGTTCCACTAGATGTCTATGGGATAGTGTTGGGAAGCTCATATTTGTATGATTAGAAGGCTGTTTTCTACAAGGAACTTAATCATTATCATATGTTTAAAGATGGCATTAGGTATATTGTGCATTCTCACAAGATCAAGACTGGTAGATCTTTTGCAAACATAGGGCAGTTGAAAAGGATGGTTAATGCAAGTAAAGACTTATCTCTTATATTTGTCAAGTCAGGTGATTCTAGAAATGAACTTGAGGTAACCAAGACTAATCAAATGTTGTAGGATACACTGAAAAAATGACATGAGGAAGTGATAAATGAAAGCATTGATGTTCCCTTGGGTCAAAATGTTCCTGTCGTGAAAGATAGACATATTGTTGCTTCATTTTCTTTTGTATTTGCATTTCTATTCAGCTTGATATTAGTCAATGGTTATTGGTTAATGGTTGTAATAGTTGTTGTAGATGTTTATGGAAGTGATGGAATGATGCATATGTTTAACAACAATATTGTAGTCTAGATTGTGGTGATGAGCCAGGTGTTTAGATGGACAAAGGATATTGGACAAGTGGGGAGGCCATGCCCTCACTTAATTTCTCAATAGATGCAACTTTTGGAAGTCTAAAAGTTCTCTAGTGGGGAGGACTGATCCAGGGGGATACTTATTAGTAAAAATTGAAGTGTCTCATATGCTCCAGATTTCAACATCATCTTGAAGGGCTCAAAAAATTGAATCCAACACAACTTGAATGAGCGAAAAAGGAGTTCATACATCTAAGTTATGGCTAGTCAAATTTTGGTCAAACTAGGTATAGTGGGTGAGTCAGAAAGGCAAAAAATTTGACCGACTTAAAATTGGTTGAAAACAGTTAAAGAGCTTGTCGATACGAACTCAACACTACTTGTTTCATTGAAATCGTAGCTTGTACGCACAAGTTATGCTTGGTAAAAGTTGTAGATTGAATTTTCCTATTAGATTATACGGATGATGATGTTAGCATGTTGATGCAGTAGGTCCATACCATACGGACATGATGTGGACCAATCAACATGTGACACATGGCGTCTATACAGTGTGTCAACAACACATTTAGCAAGCGATGTGGCAAGGTGATGTGTCTTTAGCTAACCTGGTAGGGTGACGTGTCTTTGACAACAAAATAACTCTTGCCACGTGGCCCTATCACCAGGTGCTACATGGAACCCTCTCTCTTATGTCCGGCGTGTAGTTACATCTATTTTATTTACCAAAAATATTTGGTGGGGGTTGAACCTGCGACCCCCATGTTACAAGCCTACCACCTACACCATTGCACTGTGTGGGTGTTTGTCACCCACATATGACAAGCAGTTTATTTTGACATTTCAGTTCTTTAAATTGGTTAATAAAAAAAAAATCAGTGGGGGTTGAATCCCCAACCACCCACCAACTAAAATATTAGACTAATATCATGCCACGTGTGTCCTTAAGTGTAAGTAAGGGTTAGGTTAGTTAAAACTAGATGTGAAGCTGAATTTTTTAACTTATAGCAAATAACTTTTAAAAAGGTTATCAAACCCCCAAAATGATTAAAAAATAAAAACAAATAAAACAATATGGAGCTCAAATGGAAGGTAATAAGGGCTTAAAGACAAATAATTATTTTTTTTTAAAAGGGGGTAATGGTTATGTTTTTATTTGTAAAAAAGAAGAGAAATTGGTTTTAAGGGGGAAAATTACAAATTTATGGTTTTAGCCATAAGGGGAAAAAAAATTGTATAAAAAGGGGGTGAGAGTGCAAGTGTATTCATTCATAATTCAGTTTATACTTTGTGAGGAATGGTGAGAACGAATTCCTAGGAGATGAGGGAGTTGAAGTTAGGACTTTGATAGTGAATTGTAGTCTTTGTGCATTTGGAGCTTGTAGTCAAGCTTGTTGTACTGGTGTAAGAGGACTTTTGTAATTCATTATTTTCTGAGAGCTATGAAGATACTTGTATCAGGTGAAGCCTTGTAATTGTTTTTGGAACATAATCAAGGACCGGTCGCTCTACTGGAGAGGGACCCAGAGACGTAGCCATCTCGGTGAACTCCGTTATCAACTTGTGTTTTGTCTTCTTTCTCTTTTCTCTCTTCTCTTCACTTTAATTTGGTTATGTTTATCTACGAATTTTAATTATGTTTTCAATACCTTCAGTTTAATCGTTTTCAAATTTATTATTCACGTACAATAGTCCTAGATCCTAACATCAGATCGGATCTATAGTAGAGGATCCCAAAAGCTATAGAAAAACCCTAAACTAGGACCCATTTGCCCCTGGGTGAATGAGTCTTGTGTCAACTTCACCAGAGCACTTTTGGTGACTGGTACACATCATTTTTCCTCTCTCAGGTTTGTATTTTGATTTTTGGTTCCATCAGTATTGAGCTTAATCTTTAAGATCCAAGTTGTATATTGCATTTTGGGTTTGATTTAGTATTTTTATTCTTTCTCCCCAGAGTGTTGTTTAATCAGGATCCCTGTCCTTGCAAAAAAATAAAATTTGCATTCACACTTTGACTTGACTCACCTAAAGGTTGATAGTCCTTTGATTGTGTGGATCTCACTTCCTAATGAAATAGAGGAAGATAGGTCTATCATAACCCCATTTTCCCATTCCATATTGATAAACCTATTTTTTGTTGTTTCATATAGTCATAGTTATTAGTATGAAATGATTGTCCTTACATGTATGAATTATGTCCTTTATCCATACTTTCCTCTTTAAAAATTTGTTTTTTTCTTAAATGGACAAACTGTACTCATAAGACTCATTGAGAACTATAAATAGTCACAAGACTTCATTGAGGACAAACCATTACACTTAATGAGGACAAACAACAGGGTCTTTAGCTTCATTGTAAAGCATATTCACAATCATTAGGACTTCATTTAGCACAATTTCAATTACATAAATCACATTCCTTAACCACTATCTTAAGGTCTTCATCCAAGGTCATAGTACAGTCATTAAGACTACCAACAATACAAAAGTCTTCATCACATTGATGAGGACTATCAACAAGATCAATGTCCTAGAATTATTGCAATCATTTAAAATCACAGTCATAAATTTTATGTTAAGGACAAATTAATAATCCTAAATCATGATCTTTATTTATTTATCAAAATTGTTAATTACTATCCTTGGTTTCCTTCTAATAGGACTCTCATTGTCCTTGCATTTACCTTCTTGGACTACCCCTCTTATCTTCATATTTTATCTCTTCCATAGGGGTCATTTTATAGTCGTTAAGACTGCCTTCAAGGTCACCATGTAGTTATGTATTATTGTCAAGGAGGTCATTGTCTTGAAGACTTGACTGTCTTTTGTGAAGAGATCATCCTCCATTGTCAGCTTGATGAATGTCCTTTCTTCATGAATGCTCAAGAATATAACCCTTTACTCCTTTCATCACAATGGTATTCACTATTCTTTTTGTATAGTGACTGATACTAATTCATGAGAATGGTTTAAGGTTTTCCTTCATTCTTTAAAAACCTACCATTATTAAAAGTGACCGCCTATTGCATTATTGGTATGATTTTCATTAAAAAAATTCTATGGCTATCCCTTTCTACATGAGATTGTGTCCTCTTTTCTATTGTTGGTGTTTCATCATGCATTATGAAACTCTTAACATATATATTTTTGAATGTCTCATTTTTTCCATATTGAGACCAAAGGTGCTTATTTGCTACAAGTTTGTATAAAGTAGGTAGAATATATTTTTCATCATGAGGTCTCTCAATAATCCTTTTTGTAACCTTTAATGAATATCAACAAGATCTCCTTTCTTTATGGATACCATGAAAAATACATGGTTATATACCTTCAAAAGACCCTGATAACTACCTTATAAGAAATCCAAAAATAGACATCAAGACAATCCATGGAAATTTTCTTGGCATGACATTCATCAATTCTTACCATCACCATGAGACCACCTTTCTTTGAGGCATTTTTTTTCAAACAGTTCACTATTTTTTCTATGATTTTAATTAAATAAATAAACTAATGAAAGTGATAAAAACTTCATATTTGTTGTTTCATTTTTAGATGTTGACATTAGATAGTCCTAGTGATGTTCGCGGCATGATGGACCATGGAGTTGTAGCAAAAATAGTCAATTTTGATCCTTTGGTAAAGGTATGTAGTTTAATTTCTATCTTAATGGTTGATACAAGTGCTTGTCACTCTAGATTGTCAACATGCTAATATTGTGGATGAGCGTGATATTTATTTATTTGCGGTAAGTGATTATTTTGTTATATACCATTCCATAGTTTAATTTCTATATATTAATGTCTATACTTCTTATTGTATTAGTTGTGTCTCTAGATGAGTGAAGAGAGGAGGACAAGTGAGCTCATTTGAAAGACAAAAGAATCAATAGAAACCCCATCTAGCCAACCATTGAAGGCAACACATGATCTATTTCCTTCCCCTAATGGGAAATGAATATGTATTAGGGTCATTTTTTGTATGCTTACATGACATTTTTGAACATATGTTTTGTACTATCAATATATGTGACATTTTATGTCCATATGGCTCTTTTGTAGTAAGCATGTATGACTTTATTGGATATATTGTATAATTTTATTGACATATATCATTGTATATCCTTATAGTTTTTTTATTAATGCAAATCTTATTTTACCACTACTATTCTTGAATGATGTTATCATGCGTATTGTGTAAATTGTATTCTTGAATGTTGTAGGCATGGGTGTTGTTTACATCTTGTTCTTGATTGTTATTGTTGAATATTCATCGATTATTTATTTGGTGCTTAAATAATTACTGATTATTTTTATTACATTCAAATTTTCACATGTGCCTATAGCTTTATAACATTCATTCAACAAATGTTACTAAGTAGAAATTTAATTATTTAAACACTCCTGCAGTTAAGGCCAATATACCTATTAGCTTCTTTAATAAACTATTCAACCTTCTTAAGTAGGCCAATAATGAATTTACATATGAGTGTTCCTTTCATGTGTATACTGGTGACTTATGTGTATTCATACTTTGTGACTTACATGTATATATGTGAATACTTTGTGACTTACGTGTATTTGTATATATACTTCATGGCTTGCCACTTATGACTAACATGTATTCAAGTGTATACTTTACAACTTATGTGTATACTTTGTGACTTACATGTTTTCATGCATATACTTTGTATTCATGTGTATACTTCATGACTACATGCTTCACTTATTCATGTGTATGCTTCTTGTGTATACTTCATGTATTCACGTGTATGCCTCATGCTTCTTGTGTATACTTCATGTTTCCTGTGTATACATCATGTGCTCACCTTTATGCTTCATGATTCTTGTGTTTACTTCATGTATTATGTGTATTAGTGTGTATTCTTCATGCTTCTTGTGTATATTTCATGTGTTTTTGTGTATTCTTCATTCTTTCTATGTATACTTCATGTATCCACATGTATGCTTCATTCTTCTCATGTATACTTCATGTATTACGTATATTTATGTGTATGCTTCATACTTCCTATGCATACTTCATGTGTTCATATGTATGCTTCATGCTTCCTATGTATACTTCATGCATTACATGTATTCATTTGTATGCTTCATGCTTCCTACATATACTTCATGTGTTCACGTGTATGTTTCATGCTTCTTGTGTATACTTCATGTATTATGTGTATTCACGTGTATGCTTCATGCTTCCTACATATACTTCATATGTGTATGTGTATGCTTTATGCTTCCTATGTATACTTCATGTGTTTACGTGTATGCTTCATGATTCATGTGTATACTTCATGCATTATGTGTATTCACATTTATGCTTCATGATTGCTATGTATACTTCATGTATTATGTGTATTAACGTGTATGCTTCATGCTTCCTATGTATACTTCATGTGTTCACGTGTATGCTTCATGCTTCTGGTGTAATGTAGCTAAAACCACTCCAACATGTTTGGGTGCAAAAGAAGACCTTTCCTAGCGTAAACCTACCCATTTCAATGTGTTGGAACTATTGAATTGGTCACACAATGAATAGAACGAAAGTTACACCACCTTGCAACTTTACACTACATGCATCTAATGCTTTTTCCATCAACTAAAATATTGACACCACAGTAAAATGGCTCAAATATATCTAAAACTAAGAGAGGGTATTGTAGAGGGGCCCTACATGGTCTTGTACCTTTAGATGGAATGTTTCTAATTGCCATCGTTTTCGAGTAATAGCTTGTCAAATTTTGCTTCCTTTTTGCAATTTGGTCTCTTGAGAGATATCGTCGGTGCATTGTAGCTCAGACCACTCTAAAATGTTTGGGTGCAAAAATAGGACCATGTCTAGTATAAATCTACCCCATTTGTACATGTTGGAACTATTAGTTTTCTCGTACAACAAATGAAATGAAAGTTACACCACCTTGCAACTTTACATTGCATGTATGTGACACTTTTTCCATCAACTAAAATCTTGACACCACGGGCAAACAACTTGGAGATATAAAAAACTGAGAGAGGTTATTGTATAGTGGCCCTATGTGGTTCCATTCCTTCAAATGGAATGTTTCTAAGTGCCATGGTTTCTGAGTAATAGCTCATCAAAATTTATTGCCTTTTTGCACTTTGGTCTCTTAAGAGATATTGTTAGTGCATTGTAGCTTGGACCACTCTGACATGTTTGGGTGCAAAATAGGACCATGCATAGTGTAAACCTACCCATTTAGATGTATTGTAATTGTTTTTTTTCTCGTATGATGAATAAAATGAAAGTTACATCACCTTGCAACTTTACACTACATCCATTTGATGCTTTTTCCATCAACTAAAAACTCAACACCATGGGAAAAAGACTTGGAGATATTAAAAACTGAGAGAGGTTATTGTAGAGGGGACCTAAATGGTGTCATAATTTTAGATGGAATGTTTCTAAGTTCCTCATTTTCTGAGTAAGAACTTGTCAAAGTTTGTTTCTTATTTTTGTTTTGGTCTCTTAAGATATATCACTGGTGCATTGTAGCTCGAACCACTCCGGAATGTTTGGGTGTGAAAAATTACCATGCCTAGTATAAACCCACCCATATAGATGTGTTGGAATTGTTGGTTTTCTTGTACAATGAATAAAATGAAAGTTATACCACCTTGCAACTTTACACTACATGCATTTGATGTGTTTTCCATCAACTAAAATCTCAACACCATGGGCAAACAACTTGAAGATATCAAAAATTGAGAGAGGTTATTGTAGAGGTGCCCTACATGGTCCTATACCTTTAGAAAACAAAATTCTAAGTGCCACAATTTTTGTGAAAAGGCTATCTAGCCCCCAAAACGGCATGGGGCATCAAATTTCAGATGCCTATGCCCCTATGCCCTTGCATACTCTTTGACCACCTGTGCACCAACCAGTCGTGTTCTGCAAGCAGGCTGTATTTGTCAGTTTTTTTTTTTTTTCTAGTGCCCAATATATATTTTTACACCCATTTTTTAAGTTTGTCGTTCGTCATTTTTTGTTGCTTTCCCCGCCCCTATTGGTTTCTACTCCTCCAAAATCTTTGTGCTGGTATGGACCTTACACTTCTCCAATTTGGTGAGCTACAACTTGAAAATTAGGTTTCAACGAAGGTTTTAGAGTATGTTTATTAAAATGAAAATTATGGCCAAGATCTTAATAATGAGCACATTTAGGTTTTAACATTATGACATCCTTTATCCTTCGTAATTAAGTATATATTAGCATAATTAATATATAATGTATATTTTCTATAATAAAAAATAAATTATAAATAATATAATTATACTAATTATTATATATTGTATTTTATAACAAAACTATTAAATACATATATAAAATTATTATAATTAATTAATAATAATTATATTTTTATATAATACAAAAAAATAATATAAAATATAATTAATATATTATATATATTTAATATAATAGTAATACAAATTAAATTATATATAATATAATTATATTTATTATTATATATAATAGTGTTTATAGGTTATATTATTATTATATATTCTATAATAAAAATTATTAAATATAAATATGAAATTATTATAATTAATGAATAATATATTCTTATATAGAACAAATTAAATTAATATATAAAAAATTTTGATAGTTTAATTGATCTATGGAGAGATTAGGAAAAAGAGAGATAGAGGGGGAGACAATTCTATATAGAGAGAGGAATATATACTAACACTTGCACCTAAAGGAGGTTCAAGGATTACATCGATAGAAAACTATATGTATGTTAATATGTTAGAGGGTATGTGTTTGTGCATGGATGTGCTGCAAATTCTAGTTGCATGTGGCTAGATTAAAAAATTAATAATAAGTGTTAAATAATGGAATGAAATAAATTTAGACAAATCTAGATTTTTTCTTTAAAGAAATTAAGCACTATCTGATTATGATATATTTGCATTTAGATTTAAAACATAAGCCAATTCAAATGAAAAAAGAAAGTTGTCATCAAATTGACAAAAAATACTGCAAATGGAAATAGAATGTTTCCATCTAGTTGTCAAATCAATATTTATCTGGCTTTTATGTGATAAGAGGGAAAAGAGAAACCAACTTTTGACTGGTTGTTTCATGTCAACAATCCAAGGATGGTATGTGCCCTTGGGGACTTATGCTCAAGGTATCATGCCATTTGGTCAAGGATATGATAATTCACCTTTAATACCTCTTCAATGTACCCATTTCACACTTAAGGAGACAAACATATAGAGAGATAAAGAGAAAGGAAGAGAAAAGGGAGAGGGAGATAGAGATAAGATATAGATAGGTGGAGAGAGAAAAAATAGGAGAGCAAGAGAGAGGGAAAAAAATGAGATAAAGGAGGAGAAATAGACAAAGATAGAGATAAAGAGATAAAAAGAGGGATAGGGAGAAAAAAAGAGAAGAGAGAGAAAAAAAGATAGAGATAGAGATAGAGATAAAGATAAAGAGAAAAAGAGAGATAAATAGAAACAAAGAGATAAAGAGGGAGACAAAGATATAGAGAGATAGGTAGAGATATAGAGGAATAAAGAGGGACATAGAAAGAGGCTTAATAGTGAGGGAGATAGAGAAAAATAGATGACGGAAAAGAGAAAGAAGAGGAGAGAGACATAGATAGAGATAGTCACATAAAGAGATAAGGAGATAAAGATAAATAGAGGGAAGAAAAGATATATATATATAGAGAGAGAGAGAGATAATGAGAAACATACAGATAGAGAGGGAGATAAAGAGATAGAGAGAGGTAGAGAGATAGAGAGATAAAAATGAATAGATATAGATATAGGGAGGGTGATTGATATATCTCTCCCTATTGCTCTCTATCTCTCTATATCTCCCACTATCTATGTCATTCCCTCTCCCCCTCTCTCTCTCATTCACTCTATCTCTCCTAATCTATATCTCTATCTCTATTTCTCTCTTTATCTCCCTCTCACTCCTCTCTCTATCTCTTTCTATCCATATCTTTTTCTACCTCTTTCACCATCTCTCTATCTCTCACTACCCCCCTCTATCTCTCTATATCACCCCATTTCTATGTCTCTCCCTCTCCCTCTATATTTATTGAGCTATCTCTCCATCTCTATTTACCTATATATAATTCTCTCTATTTGTCTATCTCTTTGTCTCTCTCCCTGTGCTCCTCTATATCTCCTTATATATCTATCTCTCTATCACTCTATCTCACCATCTATATCTCTTTATCTATCTCTTTTTATTTCTCTCCCTCTCCTCTATATCTCCTTATATATCTATCTCTCTATCACTCTATCTCACCATATATATATCTTTATCTCTCCATCTATATCTTTATATTTCTCTACCTCTTCCTTTATAAAGAGATATAGATGGTGAAATAGAGTGATAGAGAGATAGATATATAAAGAGATATAGAGGAGAGGGAGAGAAAGACAAAGAGATAGACAAATAGAGAGAATTATAGATAGGTAAATAGAGATTGAGAGAGGAAGAGATAAATTGGGGGAGCTAGAGAAAGGGAGAAAGAAGTAGGGGGAGATAGAGATATATGAGAAGAGAAAGAGAGATATAGATAGGGGGTAGGAAGAGAGCAAGATAGGAAGAGATGGGGAGAGATAGAGAGAGGGAGGGAGATAAAGGGAGAGAGATAGGTAGAGGAGGATAGATAGAGAAGAGGGGGGGAGAGGAAGAGATAGAAGAGGGGGAGAGATAGGTAGAAGAGGGAGAGAAAGAAGAAGGTAAATAAAGGGAGAGAGAGAGAAGAAGATGGGGGAGAGAGGTAGAGATAGATCAATAAATATAGAGGGAGAGGGAGAGACATAGAAAGGGGGTAATATAGAGAGATAGAGGGGGATATTGAAAGAGATGGAGAGAGGAGTGAGAGGGAGATAAAGAGAGAAATAGAGATAGAGATATAGATTAGGAGAGATAGAGTGAATGAGAGAGAGGGGGGAGAGGGAGAGATAGCTCTATAGATATAGAGGGGGAGAGGGAGTGACATAGATAATCAAAGATATAGAGAGATAGAGAGCGATAGGGAGAGATAGATCAATCACCCTCCTTATATCTATATCTATTCATTTTTATCTCTCTATCTCTCTACCTCTCTCTATCTCTTTGTCTCCCTCTCTATCTGTATGTTTCTCATTATCTCCCTCTCTCTCTCTCTCTATATATATATATTTTCTTCCCTCTAATTATCTTTATCTCCTTATCTCTTTATGTGATTATCTCTATCTATGTCTCTCTCCTCTTCTCTCTTTCTCTTTTCTTTCATCTATTTTTCTCTATCTCCCTCACTATCAAGCCTCTTTCTATGTCCCTCTTTATTCCTCTATATCTCTACCTATCTCTCTATATCTCTTTTTCTCCCTCTTTATCTCTTTTTTTTTTCTATTTATCTCTCTTTTTCTCTCTGTCTCTATCTTTATCTCTATCTTTGTTTCTCTCTCTTCTCTTTTCTTCTCCCTATCCCTCTTTTTATCCCTTTATCCCTGCGACAAAAAATGTTATGTGATACAACAAAATATTCCTTGGAAACAAACCACCAACATAACTGTGTCCCTTCCATAGATCATACCTCTGATAAGCCTTGGTGAGAACACCATTTGGTAGAAACTCTTCATTCACAACCTTAGCAACAACCAATTCCACCATTCTAACATCCTGAAGCAAATCCAGTAAATTTGAAAAGAACACTGAAAGGAATTGAGAAGGATAAATTACCCTCTTCGCTTCAGGTTCCAGAATTTCTTTCCCAATAATCCGCTTAATATGCTTGATGAAGGTTGAACAATTTCCTTTGAAGACCAGTAGAAGTTCATCATCACCTATTTCTTCTAAAATTGGCAGCTCCTAATCTTTGATTGGAATGAAGACTCTGTAATTTCTCAGATAGAATTCCATCTGCCGCCTACTGCAATTTTCACAAAATACCTTTGGCACCCTAAGCTCACCAGTAATGGAACTTTCTTCTGAGAACATAACCACTCTTCACCAAACTCTTCTCACAGGAAAAAAACTTAATTGTGTAAGTTTAACCAACCCATCTGCAAATTTATTTCCCATCTCTAAGCCATCAATAGCTTTTAGGAAATATGTAATCCAAACTTGTAATAATTTTACTCTCCTTCCATAGATATTATTGCTTGACAAGTTTAGAAGAGATGCAAAGTGGTTTCTGATAAAAAATATATTAGAATCCACACTTATCAATGCCTTTCGACTGATTAAACATATAATAAATTTAGCCATGCCTCTATTATCTTTGCTAAATCCTCTTAGCATAAAGTACCAATTATGATTTAAACTCATTCCATGTTCGCACATTTTGAACCAACTTTCCTTGATACGTGTATCCTACACAATGACACACACTATTAATTCAAACAATGTTGATGCTTTCATCCTGAAAGTGGTACACAAATTTTGAGTGTTGTTAGGGGTACTTGAAGAGCATATTCTGTACACCTCCCAGAAAGCTACAATTTGGCTCAAAATGCACTTGTGCCAAGTGATACCCAACTATATGCCAAAAATTTCACATGATCTTGCATTACTTGCAATCGTACCACAGATTAGATACATTCTCCCAAATAATAGCCAACAATGATGTGGGATGATACCCTTCATGTACCCAAGAAATTTGAAGAATACTATCCCTATCTTCTGCACATGTGGTATTGGATTTAACCTCTACCTTGACATTTGTTAACCTATGCATCCCTCCATCGTCAGAGTCATGACATCTGTACATAAGCTTTTGACACCTGTCATTTACTTCCCAAACAACTATATCATTCATTTTTTTCTTTTTAAAAAAAGTATATCGAAGTAATCCCCAGTTATATTACCTTACACATCAGGCTTACAAAATGTTACACGTCAGGTTTGAGATAATTATTATTAATTATTAATTATAATAATTTTATATATGTATTTAATAGTTCTGTTAAAAAATACAATATATAATAATAATTAGTATAATTATATTATTTATTTTATTTTTTATTATATAAAATATACATTATATATTAATTATGCTAATATATACTTAATTACGAAGGATAAAGGATGTCGTAATGTTAAAACCTAAATGTGTTCATTATTAAGATCTTGGCCATAATTTTCATTTTAATAAACATACTCTAAAACCTTCGTTGAAACCTAATTTTCAGGTTGTAGCTCACCAAATTGGAGAAGTGTAAGGTCCATACCAGCACGAAGAGTTTGGAGGAGTGGAAACCAATAGGGGCAGGGAAAGCAGGAAAAAATGATGAATGACAAACTTAAAAAATGGTGCGAAAAACTTAAAAAATGGTGTAAAAATATATATTGGGCATCATAAACAAAAAGACCTGACAAATATGGCCTACCTGTAGCACACAGTTGGTTGGTGCATGGATGGTCAGAGAGTATGCAGGGGCATAGGCATCTGACATCTTATGCCCCATGCCATTTTGGGGGCTAGATAGCCTGTGCCCATTTTTTGGGTAACAACTCATCAAATTTTGCTGCTTTTTTGCACTTTGGTCTCTTAAGAGATATCGTTGATGCATTGTAGCTCAGACCACTCCAACATGTTTGGGTGTGAAACAATATTATTCCTATCTAAACCTACCCATCTAGGCATGTTGGAACTACTAATTTTCTTGTACGATGAATAGAAAAAAAGTTACACCACCTTGCAACTTTGCACTACATGCATTGATGGTTTTTCCAACAACTCAAATCTTGACACCATGAGCAAATGACTTAGAGATATCAAAAACAAGGAGAGGTTATTGTTGAGGGTCCCTACGTGGTCCCACACCTTTAGAAAAAATGTTTCTAAGTGCCATGATTTCTGAGTAACAATTCATCAAAGTTTGTCGCCTTTTTCCATTTTGGTCTCTTAACAGATATCGTTGGTGCATTATAGCTCAAACCGCTCTGACATGTTTGGGTGTGAAATAGGACCATTCCTAGCATAAAACTACCCATCTAAACATGTTGGAACTATTTATTTTCTTGTACGATGAACAAAATGAAAGTTACACCACCTTGTAACTTTACACTAGATGCATTTGATGCTTTTTCCATCAACTGAAATCTTGACACCACGGGAAAATGGCTCAGAGATATAAAAAACTAAGAGATATTATTATTGAGGGTCCCTATGTGGTCTCGTATCTTTAGATATAATGTTTCTAAGTGCCACATTTTTTGAGTAACAACTTGTCAAATTCTGCTACCTTTTTGCACTATGGTCTGTTAAGAGATATCGACGATGCATTGTAGCTCAAACCACTTCAGCATGTTTGGGTGTGAAACAGGACCATGCCTAGCATAAACCTACCCATCTGGAGGTGTTGGAACTGTCAATTTTCTCGTATGACAAATAGAATGAAATTTACACCACCTTGCAAGTTTCATAATGATTCTTAATGTACTTATGTATTAGGGTTAAATGGTGTAGATTATATTTCCATTATACATCAAACTATTATGCCATGCCTAATTCATTTGTTTATGCATCATAATTTAATGACATTGAATCTTATCTTTGATTGTTCGAATGGAGTATGACATATGTGTTAGGTTGAATGGCATAAATGACATCCTACAACTTTTGGATTTTGTGTTAAGCATACATCATAACTAGTGTTCATTATTGTGTGCTTAGTGTGTTTATTCATGCATGTTGATTATGAATTTGTGAGTGAAGGTTCTAATAACATATATGACACTAAGTTTTATGGATTTTAGTGGATGTTAGCCTTCTCAAACTCATTTTTTGATATTTGATAGTTGATGTTAGGCTATGATCCTAATGATATATGCTTTTGCACACTATGTTGAGCTACTCAACCATGTCGACATCCATGCATCAAAAATAATTTGTTTCCATGTCACTATAAATCTCCTTGGGATTTGATACCAATGTCAACATTGCTTCTTTTCAAGAATAACCACATGAAATACACACCTACCCACAATGATGATAGAATAAACATCCATAACCCTAACATGCTTTACATTTAGTGAGCAAATTTGAGCTACCAACTTATTCTTTCTTTCCATAATTTCCACTTGGAAAGAAAATGTGAACTACCGACCTATTTTTCCCACCATAGAGTCCTCAACTACATTGTGAAACATATCACAAATCCTCAACATTGGTAAGAGAATTTTAACAATATGCTTAGTAATATATTTGATATTGTTGCCTTTAACAAACCCAATACAATTAAATTTTGAAATTTTTGAACAAAGTAGTTGACCATGATATCAATGCCTAAGAGTTTTTACTTACTAATAAAACTCTTGCAATATGCAAAATGTCCTTTGACTAAATGTGGAGAAAAAAATGTGCTATGTTCCTTCCTATTATGATGTGTTGCAAATTCAAAAAAATTTGTTTCCTAGATGGCTCACCCATTGTCATTACAAATCAATTACACTTATTTAAGCTACACAAAATTAAACATTTGTAACTTCCACCATAAAAAATCAATAAAAGAGGTGTGATTCCAAAAAAAACCATGTCACCTCAATTCATGAGTAGTCTTATAAAAGGATTAGATGCTTTTGGGTCCTTTTGTTGGAGTGAACTCCTTTTATATAAATTGAACTAAGATGGTGTAATGGGAGATAATAAAAAGCACTTAAAATGCACGCCATGAACCAAATGCACTAAATGTGATCATCACTAAAGAGGAAACTCCTATCTTACCTCTACTAAGGCATTCTATTAACTTCGTCAAAATTGACATGCTTGGCAAGTATTACTTCATGGTAGCCACAATTGGAGTGCTTAGACCATCACCCCATCCTTGCAAGTTTCCACAATTGGTTTGATAGACACTAGTCAATCAACACACCAACCTACACACAAGAAGAAAAATATAAGCCTTGACTTGGTCAACCTATTAAGTGAGCAACACACTACATTTATATTATTTGAGTGATCTTATAAGGGCTTCTCACACTAAAAACTCAATGCTTATTCACAAAATAAGGCATGAACTCTATAAAGCCACTCCTCCATCCTAATCACCACTATTGTTGCTTGTTCCAATTGGTGTTAGAGCATTCAACATCAATGCATCCACAATCCATGTTGACCTTTGCATATCTTTAAAAGACAAATCCTCTTAAGGGTCAAGCATTAGCAACGTAACACAAGACCATGAATTTCATTTAGACCATTATCCTTTTGAAGCATTTAGTTGTGTTTCCACCTATCAAAGACATTATTATGAATGTTAATGCTTCATATACGACAAATTGATATGGGGCATCTTTAGCATGATTTTTGTATTGAATGGTTTCTTCCATCAACAACGTGATGCACAATATCAACTCCAATTGTGAAACCTTCTTGCCAATTTCAAAAATGTGAGACCAAAAACTTTATAACTAGGAGCTACTTGTTACAAGATCCATTCCTTTTAAATGACGACTAAGCTACATTCTAGTCCTCTATATATTTTCTTCCAACAAAGACTTAAGTTTCTTTGCATAATAAACATGTGCTAAAATCTTTAGGGGTCCCATATGCACAATGTAATGTAGAAAAAACAAGAGAGCAATTTGTTGATGGATTTTAGTGGATGTTAGCCTTCTGAAACTCATTTTTTGATAGTTGATAACACCTATGGTCACTTGCCAAGGCAGCAAAATTGATCAAAATATTCCTAAGTAAGTAAAATTTCAAAGAAAAGATAATCCTATACATAATGAAAGGACAACTAAGTTACAATCATGATTGAAGAAAATAATGAGATTGTCATAAGGTCTAATACATAGTCATCATTGAAAATAAAGGATAGTACATGGTAAAATAAGTTAGAAAACCTATAGAGCTAACAAAATCCATGCAAAATTCATAGCTAAGTTGTCAACTCAATAAGGGACTGTGCAAAGATAATGATGGGCATAGAGAACAAGAAAACATAGTGCTACAAATTAAGAACACAGTCATGTTTTCAATCACCTATAAGTGAAGGCACCAAGAGAAGATTGTGTGAAAATCTATTTTTTGTAATGTCCCCAATTAGACAACTCTAGAAAATGAATGATTTATCACACATGCAAGCTAAAACAATAATTAAAGACCAATTTAGATGCCAAACCCTAGCTGATTAACACTAATGAAATATTGCAAACCCTTGTACAATCAAAATTACATGTTCAAATAGCAAAGGAACCCTCATAATGCTAGTATACATCCTCAAATGCAACATAAATAGTAAATCTGAATTGTATATATCAAATATATCAAATATGATAGTTAATTCATGACCAAGTGAAGGTTGTTCTATTTGTTATGCATAGTAATATGCATACAATGGATAGTCCTTTAATACATAAGGGGTGGAAACTTCATGTACACACATATAAGAGAGGAATTGCATGATAGAAAATGAAGTCATTAAAGAGACAAAGTGTTTGATAATGGTCAACCTTAAGATGTGGATCTCAAAATATGATGCCACTCTTCACATGAACCTTCTTAAGATTAATAAATTAAATAGATAACCCCCTTCTTTGGTGTACAAACCAATTAAGTACTATTTTAAAATGAAAACGTGTTACAACCTATTCAATAAGATACTAAATAGAAAACTTGACACATGGACATGTTAATGGTGTTCAAACCACTATGTTGATTGGTTACAAATGGAGCATCACATAGTTAGATAATTGTTTACTAGCTTGAATTCACTGTTTGGAAAATACACTAATTTTATGTGTTCTTTATAGATTTTTTTTTTCTTTCTCAAATAAACTATGACTAAGTTTCCAATTTTATATTCTTTATAGTTAATACCAACTTATTTAATCTACATTTTCTATTCATTTTTTCAACCTATCTTCTTATAGTTTGGTGTAATTTCTTCAAATGTTTTGCATAATCTTTAGCTATTACACTTATTATATGTTCTCCAATCAATTTTCCTAATTTTGAATTTGTTTCTTTTGGGCTTTTCCATACACAATTAAAAATGGTGATCTTCCTATACTCATACTATGTTTTTTTAGGAAAATTCAATTTCTAGTAATATTGAAAGAAGAGGTATAAATCTATAAAAGAGTGTGATTTAAAAAATTGAAACTTTATAATATATGTTCTTTTATCATTTCCATATTAGTTAGAACACAAGATAATGATGCATATTTTAATAACAAAAAAAAGTGATCAATAACATGACTTTACAAATTCAATGTACTTACTTACAAATCAATCCAATGAACCATCTGGGTCTGTTCTACTCTTTAATGTGTCATGTATTGCCTCATGGTCAAACTCACACACCTTCCACAAGTTCTTGTTCACAAGTCTTCCTCGATATTTGGTCAAATGAATGTTGGCTGCCACAACAATGTTTGAGTAGTGAAGAATCTTCTAATGCATGTCGAAGTCCTCAAACAACCAAACTAGAGCATTCTTAACTGGGTACCTTCTAAGCCATGTTCCAGTAACAACCACCAAACCTATAAGATATTCTATGTTTTCTCCATATATAATTATGACCTCCAATTTCTTTTTGGCCTCGATACAATGATACAAATAATAATTTGTTCCCTCTTCATTGTCTTCATTTGCAATCATTGCATAAATATGCTCTGCATTGATATGTTCATCCAGTTAGATGTATTTAATGAAAATCACAATAAAACTACAAAGTAAGATAAAACTAGGAATTTTGTATTAACTATGCAAGAAGATATATTACCTGGTTCTAATAGATCTAATACATGATCAAAGTCAATAGATGATTGCATCTCTATGATTTGTAGAGCCGTTGGGAGTTGATACTATATACACCTAAAAATGGTCTGGATAATCTAATTAATTAAATATGATTTATTTAATTAATTAACCTTAAATTCCTCTACTATTGAATAAATAGAAATATTTATTTATATAGTTCACATTTTAATTCTTCTGATTCTTCTATTATTTCATATTAATTAAATAAACAAGTTCACATACTTTGTTTCATTTAATTATTCATTTCTTCCATATTTAATTTAATAAATAGACTTCTATAGTTTGTTTTATTAAATTTAATATCTTATTTCTTCCTAAATTTTAATAAATCTAAATATTCAAATATATTCATATTTCTACAGCTCATCATATTTTACCTACCAAATTAGATATAAAACATCTAATTTAATTCAACTGGCATTCATGGGAAAGCTATGGAGACAAATTGGAAATCAATTTGTCAATCTCCTTCCTTTGATTCTTCCTATCCTCTAGCAAGATTTTTTTCTGGGGAGGAACAATCCTCATGATCAACTCAGACTTCTTCATCCTTCACCATTCAATCCTTCAGATTGAATCCAAAACTTTGTTGTCATGCCCCTTCACAAATGTGCTTCCATGAATCTATAAATACAACTTGCTAAAACATGAAACAAATCTCAACTTTGTGCAATCTTAATTTGCAGAAATAGCAATCAAGCATTCAATCATTTAGCAATAGAATCACATAGCAATCAGTAGAATCATAATCATGGCATTCCATTTAGATTCATCATAGTTTATAGTAGCTTCATTTATCTATTTTATGTCATTTGCATCAGAAGGATTTCATCATTGCACTTAGAAATAAAATCATACAACTTTAGCATCATAATCATAATCATCCCATTCTCTAGATTGGCATTTTAATAGTCACAGTGCTAACCAAATCTGAGAGCCCTCTATGATTTAATAAATATTTAAAGATAGGGAACAATGAGACACTTTCAAGAGTTTTCTTTTTTTTAACTAATTTAATTGTTGATTCTCTTGATATAATGTTTCATTAAGAAGTGTTGTTTTTTATTTTAATCATTACTTATTCCACACTTACAATTTGGTGCCCATCGTGGGGCATCTAACCCCATGCTTTAACATTTTTTTCTGAAAATTGTCTATACAGGCTGCTGGCATGTTTCTTTTAACACGATCGATAGATTTTATGATGCATCCATCAAAAACTTTAGCACATTTGATGACTGTTTTAGCGCATCCATCGAAAACTATAGCACATCTAAACACTATTTCAGCACATCGACCATAAATTCCCAGTGCAATTGACTATTCCTTGTTCAACTCCATTTAGCACATTTGATCAATTCTATAGCACATCTGGAAAATTCTATGATGCATCCAATTGATCTTGCAGTGTATCTGGTCAATTATATGGTGCATATGACCTCTGTTATAGTGCATTTGTAAAAAGTTGTTTGGATCCGACGCAACTGCAACCAGTGATTTCATTGTTGCTTTTGGATTAAAACAAACCAATCCTAGGATAGTCATTTGGATTAAAATACACCAATCCTAGGGTAGTCATCATACATTTACTATCTTAGTTAAAATTAACATCATATCTTTGGTGAAGCAATATCTTCACGTAGAATAACAAAATGTCATTTGGGCTTCAAAACTAAACATTGTTTACTATGATTGTATGGTGATAGGCCTATGCTCTCCCCTTAATTGGGTGATCAAAATACCAGATGCATCTTTTAATTTCATGCACTTTATGCTTTGTTAAATCCTTTAGAAGTCTTGCCATAGTGGGAAAAAGTACTCACCCTACGGGATTGACCTGAGTGGGAACAACCAAAGCCAAGTTTTCCAACCCACTATAAAATAAAAGTAAATCTAGGGAAACCCACACTTATTGGAAGTGTGCAAGATAACCATCCCCAAAGTCTTTGTTCTAAAGATTGGGAGGTCTCTCGAGGGAGTTTATCATTTTCCTCTTTGAATGGAAACCCTGTCTATGAACCATAGTGTAGAATCTAGCTGTGTCAGTAACCAAACATTATAATCCTCATGGTGCAAGGGGATGGAAGAATCTACCACCAAGACACACACCATATAATTTCCAAGGACTGTTTTCTCAAGGGATCGAGAAATCTAACTTTGAGTACATTCCTAGAAAAGACAAAAACACGTGTGCTCTCTAGGGGTGACATGGCTATGTGAGTCGTCACAATTTTAAGATGTGGTTTGTTGAGTATAATGATGACCTTTTTTACCTTAAGAGTGAGTCTCTTGAAGTTTATTCTTTGTGAAAAAACAATGGAAATCAAGAAGGATCATTATTGATTCTTGAACATACACTTATTGTTTAGATTCTAGGACTTAAAAATAATTGTTTTACAAATGCTTGCTATGTATTCAAATCATTAATTCTAATAAAGATCATCTAGAAAAACACAAAAAAATTGACAAGTCAAACTGTGAAAATTTATTATTAAGGATTGGAATTCAACAACATTTGTCAAGATATCCCTCACAAAAAGAGTCAAGAAACCAAAGAAGCAACTTAGCTACAATTTTTTTTTGGAAAGGAGATGCTTCTTATATCAAAGTAGAAAAATATTGTTGAAACATTGAAATTTTATCCATAGGTATCATGACTTTGCTAGAGGATATACTGATGATTTTTCCTTAGAGCCTTTATGTTCACAAGCTTATTTTCAATGAAGAGCTCTTTCACAAAAAACATAATCATAGTCAACCCATCCATTAGTCTTTCATCCCACAACTGGTAATAGAATATTCCAACAGGCCAAATCAATTCTTACAATAGAGGAAAAACTTAGAAACATTAGGCTTGTCATCAAATCAGAGGTTTACTAGCAAAGATACCCTATCAAAATACCCCAAATTCAGAAAATTACACCAAAAAATTAGTCCCTTTACTGAGAAAAACTAGACAACACTATGAAGTCCCAAAATAGTGCATATATAGTCTGTTTTAGCACATACAACCTATCTTTTAGCACGTATGTTGTTCAAATAGCGCATTTACAGTTGATTTCAGTGCATCTTACACATGTTATAGCGCATCTATAGTATTTAACCAAAACTCACCAGTGTTAGAAATTACCAGTATCTTGGTGCATCCATAGTCTATTTTAGCACACATTCCCTATCTGACAGCACATTTACCATATCTTTTAGTGCATACACAGTCTGTTTTAGTGAATATGTCCTCTGTAATAGCGCATCCATAGAACAAGAAAAAAGAGAGCTATTGGAAACCCCTGTCCGACTGTTGACATTAGAACTTAGGTTTTTATCAAGATAGAAACATTTCCACAGTCCAGATAGTGTCTTACAACCTAAAACAAATAGGATCATACAAGTCAAACTCTTTCAAGTTAAACCTAGATCTAACAACTTTAAAGTGTCCAAATATCAAACACAAATCTTGGTTATTAGGTTATGTTTCATTATTAGGATCTTGTCATCCTAAAATCATGAAACGAAACATAATAATCATATTTTTATCTTAGTCTCATCAATCGGATATATCATTCTATTTGACTTTGTTAAAATAAAATTGGCACTGATCCAAACATAAAAGATCAAAGTTTAGTGAGAAAAACAAACACTTGTATGCCAATTTTGACAAGGTTACAAGGACATAAACTTAGGGAAAAGGAAATTGAAACATCAAATATCATGGCTAAAGAAAATCCTTTTCACATATTCCACCAAAATGATACAAATGAAATAACCCAAGAAGATATCCAAACTGCACAACAAGATCCAAATTTCCAAAAATTCATGGAAAAGGTTTTGGAACAAGATATGGAAAAATGCCTTTTGATGCTAGCTAAACTAGGTGCCAAACTTTGAAAAGACTTTGACATCAATCAACTGAAAGAAACACCTAAAGCAACTAAAACCGAATCACACAACACACAAAACACAGATCAAGTGGTTTCCCTAACGCATCAAATGCAGAACTTGCAACAACAACTCCAAGATATGCAAAAAGGAACCATGAAGAGGTACTCATTACAAGACATTTTTCCTTATCCTTTTAATCCAACTATGGACATGATACCATTTCCTAGACATTGCGAATTCCCAAAATACAACAAATACAATGGTAAAATGAACTCAATTGATCATGTGAGGGAATTTAGAACAATGAGTATAGAATTTTCACGAGAAGACACTTATCTAATGAGGTTATTTCCAAGGAGATTAGGAGGTCAATGTATGGAATGGTTTTCTAAACTACAACCAGGAATTTGATCCTTTGAAGAACTAGTCAACAAGTTTATCTCACAATTTTCCTTCAATATTCAACATGAGTTAACAATAAAAGACCTTTACAACATGAAACAAAAGAAAGGTGAAAAAATCCTCTCATTTCTACAATGATGACGAAGGTTGTTTGCAAGATATCCTCATTCTATACTAGAAGAAGAAAAGATGGAACTCTTCATTGACAACTTAACTAATGACATGACCTATAGGCTTGAACTACAATGTCCACCTACATTTGAGAAATTAATTGAAAATGGGCTCAAGATCAAGGAAGCTTTAGTCAAAAGAGGAGTAATAAAACATTACAATGAAGGATCAAACAATACAAATTCCTCAAATCACTATGGCAACAATGATAAACCTAAGTTTTGGTGAAAGAATAGAAATACTAGAAATAATGATGTTAGAAATGACACACAAAATGTGAAACCAGTATTTAATTTGACAATGACTACTGCAAAGATCAATCAAAATAATGACCAAAACATCAATCAGAATGTCAGTCAAAATAATAATCCAAACAATGGAGAATCTAAGCCACAATCATATCTAAGACCATCAAATCGACGAAGATTCACACCATTGGGACAAACACTAGAATCAGCAATGAGAGAGCTTATTGCAAATGAATTTATCACCTTACCAGAAGCAAGAAATCGGGAACCAAAAGTAAAACCATCTTGGTGGAATGATGTTGACTACTGTAACTTTCATAAAAATAAAGGACATAAGACAAATGATTGTATTCAGTTGAAACATCTAGTACAAGATTTGATTGACAACAAGAAATTATTCATGGAAGGACCTAAAACAAACAATGATCATGGTTCATTTAAAAATCCTTTACCAAATTATGAAAAGGGAGAATCTTCTTATGCAAATAGTAAAGGTAAAAATGTAAACTACATTTATGACAACACTATTCATTGTATCTCTATAGTTGAGAATGATGAGGATCATGACAATCAAACTGATAAAACTAATGATATCATACCCATAGATCTGATCCCAAACATGGATACATCCAAAAATCAGATAAATGTCATAAAAATTAGGGAAAATCAAGGATATCAACAATCAACATGACAACAAGGGGGAAATCCAGGATAATATTGAAAGGAGTTCCATCTAAAACCATTGCTACCCCTTCAAATCAATACAACATTGTTGATCAACTGCAAAAAATACCAACACAAATATCAATTTTTGAACTCCTTAAAATTTCACCATCTCATAAGGAGGTTTTGGAACAAGCTCTTGTGGCCACAACAATACCGAATAATCTAGATGTTTGTCAATTCCAAGCTATGGTGGGACCCTTAACCACACCTCACTTCCTATCATTTTCAGAACAAGATGATGTATCACTTACTCATCCACACAATGCATCCCTTCATATTGAAGTCTTAATCCACAAACACTGAGTAAAACATGTCTTAATAGATGGTGGAGCAGGTTTAAAAATTTGCACTTTAAAATTGATTTGGGCACTAGGTTATTCTAATAATGTTATTGATGCCAGAAGGAAGATCACAATAAAATCCTATGATGAAGAAGAGAGATCCTCCAAACGGTTGATCATGTTGCCTATTCAAGTGGGACCAATTGTGAAGAATATTGTTTGCCAAGTATTAGAAAAAGAGCTCACTTATAACATACTCTTGGGACGTCCATGGATTCATGAAATGCAAGTAGTACCTTCAACTTATCATCATTGTTTAAAGTTTTTGATCAATGGACAAGAAGTCACTATTTGAGTTGATTACAATAGTCCCCAAACTTGTAACATGCTTAAAAAAACTCAAGACACTTTGGTGCCCCATAATAGAGAAGCAAACACTTCTAGTTCATCCAGTGGTGAAAAAAAACTAAATTTTATATCCAAATGGGTTGAGAAAAAGGACCAGTCAAAGGAAACAACTGTTGTTGACTCCACTTCATCAAACAGTGAAGATCCACTAAATTCTCTATCACAACAATTCAAAGACAAGATCCAGTTAAAATACAAGGGCTTGGGAGAGTATTCCATTGAGCAATCTTTATGTTTTTCACAATTGCTGCCATCTCCAAGGACATATGGACAACCATCAACAATAACACAAAAATCATCACAAACTACCATGGTTCTGGATGAAAGGTTTGTAAAGGCGGGTACTATAGAATAAGAATCTAAAGATAAGGCCATTGTCAATTGGCTCTACAAAGATGAGGAAGCATCTACATCGACAACTATCAGCATAAAGACAAATCAATATGGAAAGGGAAAAAAAATATTAGAGAAAATGGGATATGAAGGAAAAGGACCTATTGGCAAAAGAAAAGAAGGAATTGTAGAACCCATCCAACCTCTCACACTTCAGTCAAAAGACAAAATAGGACTGGGTTATAAGGGGGAAACAAAAGAAGAAAACACTCATAGAATTGTAGAAGAATCCTTCAAATGCGGGATAGTTCTGAGATAGATTCTAATGAATATGAGTGGGATTCTTTATCAGAAACATCATGCAAGGACATACAAATTGATTTCATAAAAGAGTATGCACCCACACGTGAGGAGGGACAAAGCTCAGGGACTAGACCCCTTGTATTTGGATCACAAAATATCGATGACTCAAGTGAGGATGGAAAGATATCGAGTGAGATAGATGACTTGGAGGAGATTACTATCATAGACCTTGATATTACCACTAAAATTTTTGACAAATTTGCTATCAAAACCTTTACTACCATTGACCTTAACCAATCTGATGACTTCTTACCATTAATGCATCCTGAACTTATCGACTGAGAACCAATTGAACCGATCAATATTCCTATCTTTGTGAATGATGATGTTATCATAAATTTCCTTTGTTGTGATGAACCTGACACAAGTGCAAATCATAAATCTCATAACAACGCTCCAAGTCAGGAGGGTGTCAAATCTTCCAGTTGCAAAATTGAAAATAGGAACAATAGATCTAATGGTGAAAACCGTTCAATGGCAACATTAGATCTTGAAAAAGTAAAAATAAAGAACATATCTAACAGTGAAAACCTCTCTAAGGCACCGAAGGATGGAAGATTTGACACCCTTCTAGAACATTATCATGAAAGATCATCAGTGTTGATGGAACCTACACAATCTATCAATATTGGCACAACAGAAAAAGAACAAACTTTACATCTGGCAGCATCAATGACATAACAAGAAAAGCTAGAATTCATCAAGTTCTTTGAAGACGTAAGCATTAAATTTTCTTGGCCATACTTTGATATGCCAGGTTTAGATCCAGATCTTCTAATACATCATTTATCTCTACCAACTGGGATAAACTTGTGAAACAAAAACTAAGGAAAATGCATCTGCATATTGCCTTGATGGTAAAAGCTAAGCTAAAAAAAGTTGTTGGATGCAGGGTTCATTAGGTTTATTGATCATGCTGAGTGGATTTCTAATATAGTACTTGTATCTAAACCAGATAACAATATCAAAATATGCACAGATTTTAGAGATCTAAATAAGGCATGTCCAAAGGATGATTTTCCCTTACCAAACATTGACATTATTGTGGACTTAACAACAAGACATGCCATGTTGTCACTAATGGATGGCTTCTAAGGGTATAACCAAATCAAGATAGCACCTGAAGATCAAGAAAATGCAACATTCACATGCCCATGGGGCACATTCTATTGGAACGCCATGCCCTTTGGGTTGAAAAATGCAGGTGCAACATATTAGCATGCAATGGCCACTATTTTCCATGACATGATGCATAATTTTATGGAAGATTACGTTGATGATATATTAGGAAAATAATACACTAGGAAAAGACATCTGGAGATTCTGGGAAAAATATTTACAAGATTAGAGAAATTCAATGTCTGATTAAATCCTAAGAAATGTGTGTTTGGGGTTACATCGGCAAAACTCCTAGGATACATAGTGTTAGAAAAGGGTATATAAGTGGATCCTGCTAAGGTCAAAGCAATAATGGAAATGTTGCCACTAAAGAATATTAGTCGATTAATATCTCTACAAGGTAGGCTATAATCAATGAAGAGGTTTATCTCGTGGTTAGTAGATAAAAGTCATCCCTTCAATTATTTGTTACATAAGAATGTCTCTTTCAGATGGGATGAAGGATGTGAAATTAATTTCAATCAAATAAGGCAATATTTGATGTCACCTCCCATATTAATTCCACCTACGGAAGAGAAACCATTGTTATTATACATTGTAACAACAAACATTTCTTTAGGAGCTCTATTAGCACAAGAAGATCCTAAAGGAAGGGAACAAGCTATATACTATATCAATAGGACTCTGAATGGTTATGAAATAAATTACACCTTCATTGAGAAAGCATGTTTGGTGGTGGTATTTTCTACCCAACAGTTGAGGCATTACATGTTGACCCACACATTTAAGCTCATTGCAAAGATTGATTTGTTAAAATACTTACTCAACAAGGCTGCTCTAACAGGGAGACTAGCCAAATGGTTCATGATCTTGAGTGAATTTGATATCCATTATGTGGATAGGAAAGCCTTCAAAGCTCAAGTGATTTTTGATCAATTAGTTGAAGCTCCATTATTCGATGATCGTCCAATGAACATTGATTTTCTAGATGCGGACATTCTTATTGTGACAACACAACCATGGAGGCTTTATTTTGATGGGTCATACACACAACATGGGTCTGGTGCGGTATTTTGTTTTTCACACCTCAAGGACATACCATCCAAAGGTCCGATAGACTCATGTTTTCATGCACAAATAATGTAGCTAAGTATGAGGCTTTGATTATTGTTATCAAAGTGGTAGTTGAATGAAATATCACAAAACTGCAAGTATATGGTGATTCACAACTAGTCATTTATCAGGTAAATGATGAATATCAAACAAAGGATCAAAATTTGATGCCATATAAGAAGATGATAGATGATCTCAAAAAGTGCTTTGTGGATATCAAGTTTAAATAGATTCCAAGGGCAGAAAACAAAGTTGTGGATGCTATGGCGACAATTGCTTCTCTTTTACAATTAACAAAAAAGAGAGGTCGTTATGAATTTATGGTAGAACAAGTTTCTACTCCTACCTATGATAACCCAAAATATCAAACCATATGACATTTAGTTGACATTGAATCTCCATTTATGGAAAGACCTACTCTTACCTAAAAGACAACATCCTTCCTCTTGATCTTTCTAGAAACCAAAAACGCAACTTCATTCGCCAAACCGCACGACATACCTTAATTGTTGACATACTGTACCATCGAGGTCTAGATGGTACTCTTCTTCGGTGTCTAGAACATGATGAGTCTGAGACAACTTTATGTGAGGTTCATGAAGGTATTTGTGGAACTCATTCATGCGGACCAACCTTAGCAAAGAAACTCCTTCGTTTGGGGTATTACTAGCCAAATATAGAGAGGGAGTCTTATCAGTTTGTTAAGAAATGCCAGAAATGTCAAATCCATGGTAACTTAATCCATGCACTAGCACAAGAATTGCATCCATCTTCATCCAATGGAAACAAGTTTATAATCATAACAACAAAGTACTTCACAAAATGGATAGAAGTGGTTCCCTTAAAAACAATTAATGGGAGGCAAATATCAACTTTCATACTAAACTACCTCATCTATAAGTATGGAATTCCTCAGTCCATTGTCACAGACAATGGTCAACCTTTTAAGAATCAAGATGTATAGGAACTATGTGAGAATTTTCATATCCAACATCATTTTTCAACACCATATTATCCTCAGGGAAATGGCCAGGTGGAGACCTCAAATAAAACAATTTTGAAAATCCTGAAGAAGACTGTCAACGATGTTGGACGTGATTGGAACGTTTAATTAAATCCTACTTTTTGGGCATTGAAAACTAGCATTAGGACACCTACAGGAGCTACACCATATGCCTTGGCATATGGATCAAAGGCCATACTACCCATTGAGGTTGAGATTTCATCACTTCATGTATCACTGAAGGGTATCATTCCAAATGAGGATTATATAGTCTCTAGACTTCAGGAACTAGAACTATTAGATGAGTGTCATCAACAAGTTGTAAACCATTTGACGACATATCAACAGAGGATGTCCAAAAGCTACAATCAAAGGGTAAATCCTAGAGTCTTTAAGGTTGGGGATTTGGACCTAAAGGAAAACCCTAGAAATTAATAGGATAGAGAAAAGAAATGGAAATTTGAACCTAACTAGCTAGGTCCCTTTGTCATCATATCGGTCTATGGATCTGGAGCCTATTGACTGTCTACACCGGAAGAGGATCTATTTGATGAACCTATCAACAATATATATCTTAGGAAATTCTATACTTGAAACATCTAGTGCATGGTTGAAAAGGGTCGCCGTGATGAAAATATAGAAAGTAGGTGTCTTGGTGACAAAAAATACAAAAATTAGAAAAAACAAAAAAATACAAAAAATACAAAAATACAAAAATACAAAATACAAAAAAATTAGAAAAAGACAAAAAGACAAAAAAATCATAAAGTTTGAAAAAGTGCAATAAAAACAAGTATTGAAAACTTGGAAATAGGCGCTACTTGCGATTTAAACAAGCTTTTATATCTATTAGATGCATGACTTGTTCATTCACTTTCGCCATCATCTTTCCACCTATCCTTTGAAAAGTGAACATCATGTACATATCCTGGCAAAGTGATCATGTTACACCCTAGCTTGGGGGAAAAATCATGAACTCATTGGGGGCAATAAACTTGAGATTAAAAAAATAGACAAACATCAGTATGATACCGTAGAAAAAACAATGATCAAAACAAAACCCAACATTAAACATCAATCACCATCAGAAATGCATCAAACATCCATATCATATCAAAATCAAAAAAATAGGTCAAAATTAAGTCAAAATGTCAAAAAACGGTGTCATCTAGTCAAACTACATGGTCTCTGCGTATATAACGTAGGCAAGGCTAATCTTTGATCAGCCCCCGAGTCCCCTAGGATAGGTCTTTAGGTTGGGTTTTTGGTCAAAATCTTGAAAAATAACAAAAACATCATAAAATCAAACATAAAATCAACCCAAAATGGATGATCTAATCGAAATAATGGTTGAAATACTTTAAGAAAAGGTTGGATAGTTGTACTTTTGTCTTTGTTATCATTTCTTTGGTGCAACTTGATAATGTATTGAACTAGAGAAGCTAGGAAGGAGAATGGTATTTTCTTTGTCTATTGTATGTGAGTTAATCATTATTATTATGTGAATTGTCACGAGATGTGCTCTACAAAGTATCACTGATGACATTCAGAATTCACATAGGAAAGTGATTGATTCTTGTCTATTTATGCAAGAAATATCTCAGTTTAATTATACCTAGATGCTTGTGTTCACTTGCAATATCAAAAATTGTGAAAGTAGTACTCAGGTCACCATTGTCTAAATTATACCATTGATGCCTATACTCACTTTCAACATTTTAAAAGCTCAATGATGATAAAAATCATGATAAATGGACTGTTAAGGTGCCAATGTTTGCATGTAGATTTGTGTGGTAAAATAGATTGCATTCATCATAATTTTTCATCTATAGATTATTTGTTACAAAGGCTGGTAAAAAGATTCAAAAACAATGTTACCTTTTCTTATAATGAATTGAGTATATTTGACACTAACAAAAACATCATCATTATCATATAGTTGCATAATCATTTTCATTGAATACATTAGAAATTCCATAATCATGCATCCATACATCGTCATTATGCACATAATCATATTTACACATCATAGATAGAAGATCATCAATCATAAGCATGTCATCATGATTATAAATTGCATCCATAACATCATAATATAAGGATCATCACATGGCATATAGAACATGGACAATAAATGCATCCATCATAGAATAATATAGAACATTTAATAGATCAATAAAATCCACTACATATCATATAGATCTTAAAATCATAATGTCAAGTATACAATGATGTTTGAAATAAAAAGAGATATATCATAAAAAATGGTTGTGGATCAAAAAAATCAATATGTACATTGCATCTCAAAATACAACAGAAGGTACAATCATGAAACTATGTGTTGTTGGCTGCAGATGGTGTAGGCATCTCTGGACCAGTCCCTCCACCACCAGATGTACCAGGATCTCTTGGGTCTCTCAGGAGGGATTGTGTCACACCTCTACGCATAGCCCTCAACTGGGACTTGCCAAATCAAGACTGCACATAACTCACTTTCTGCTTTGAAGGAATGACATCATATTATTTACCTCTATAGTACTCTTCCTCCTAACCTAAACAGACAACCTCTCTCATATGATCTGTTATAGATGTACCATCAACCAATCTTTGTAACCTCTTGGCCATCTACTGTGCTTGCTTTGCAGCCCGTCTAGTTGCATCTCTCTCAGCTATCAAAGAGGAAATCTGTGTTTGAGCCACTGCTAACTATCCCTATACTTGAGCGAGATCCTATGCATGAGATTGGACCTATGCCTGCATCTGAGCCTGTGTCTACACCAATAAACCTTGAGCCTGAATCAAATGACCCTGTAAGGTCTACACTTGCACCAGTAGGCTCACAATTTGTGTTTGCTACTGTTGGGAAGGTACACTGATCCACACACACCACCCTATAGGAACTGCCATTGCTTGCCTCTTACGAGACATCATATACTCCTTCACATCTATGGCTAGACCCCACCCACCTATACCATCTCCACCACCACCTCCTCTGTCATCTCCACTATCATATCCCTCCTCCTCTCCACTACTCTCATCCTCACTACTGCCCTCCTCATCTCCACTACCCTGCTCATCCCCACTGACCTCGACATCCTCCACCTCCTCCTCACCAACATCCTCTCTCCTCCATCGATGACCATGTGCAACAACAACCTCCTCCTCTGAAGGTAGTGGAGCAAGCTCATTAGGAATGGTAATCCATGGAAAAGGATGTAATACCAGATACTCTGCATAATCAGCTGTAATAGGTGGCTCGATAATATTAGGACAGATCTCCCAAACTAGAGCCTGTAGAACCTGGAACTCCTGAACAATGACATCATATGAAATACTAGGCCCCCACTCTGTAGAATCTAACTGATGACAAGAATAATGAGAAAAACCCTAGGGCATGCCCTGAACAATACCATACCATCTGAGCACTCATCTAAACAAAAATCTCTTTAAAACCCAACAAGGCTAACCAATCAGAATCATTGACTGACAGAGATAAGGCAACTGAATGTCATCATCATCCTAGTGCTCACAATATAAGTAGGGGCACCATGTCACAACCTATATATCATCCAATACTCTTCTCCAGTGATCCAACTTACCCAGTCTAGGATGAGTAAGTTGACCTATGTATATATGCACATATGGCCACATGGTGGGTCACTGCCTCACCATCATTGGACGTGTAACAACAATATGCTCCCACATCCACACCTGTAGTAGAGTAACTCCTAATGAAAAACTATGACCTCTAAGATAGATAGCTGAATATAAATCATGATAAAGATGGGAAAGAATGCACATGCCCCAAGCATATCTCATACCATGCACAATCATGCTCTCCAACACATGGCCCCAACCAACAGAAAGTCCCTTTGACCTGCGATCAAGACAAAGGAACCCTCCAATAAAACCAACAAGAACTGTAGGGAGGGTTGCATAAGCATCTACCATCTCGCGCCATGGAATCCAATATCCATAGATAAAATCATCTTCAAATACTCTACAGAGAGCATCGATCTTGCCTTGCTCTGAAAAATCATAAACTACAACGTCACCAACAACGGGTATCCTTAGAATCCGCCAGACATCCTCAGGAGTGACTATCATCTCGCTAGTAGGAAGGTGGAAATTATTATGTTCACTATGCCACCTCTCTACTAGGGTTGTCAGGAGACCCTGATTAATCCTAATTTGGGGCATATCTAATAAAGAAGTCAAACCACAATGTGTAATAACTGCCATCTTAGGTTGTGCTAGATGTGGTATCAAATTGAATGTCCAGGGAAACCGCTCTCAAATTTGTAGGTTCGTCAAAGCCTCCTATCATCATGAAATGTTCAAAGTCAATACTCTTTGTCAAATCATCAAACATCAATTATCCTATCAAATCTAATCAACTCTGGTGAGAATTTTGATCAAATCTCATGAGCAAGCATCATCAAACCTCACCTATCATGAGGTCAATCATCAATCTTAAAATTGTACCTCGCCTATCATGAGGTCAATTAATCAAATCAACATTGCTTATCATGAGGTATATCAAACAAACTCTAATTATTCCTCGCCAATCATGAGGATAATTATCATCAATCAATCATCAAACCTCACCTATCATGAGGTTGAACATCATCTACTTTATTGAGATCATCAAATCATATCAAACCAACAATTGACATGATCAAAATCGACAAAATCAAGGATAAAATTGACATACCACATCATTCTAACTTGGATGCACTAAAATAGTGTTTTTATGTGCCAAAATATCATAAGCACCATTAAAACACATCTTTGTGCTAAAATAGGCGCTCAAAGCACTAATTCATCGGATGTGCCATTTTAGGAGATAAATGTGCTATTTCAGTACATTGAAGCGCCATTACAAGGGATGCACTATTCTGGGGGGTCAAAGCGTGAATCTATGAGGTCAATGTGCTAAACTATCTTAAGCACTAAAACATATACCCAAAGCGCTATAACATTCAAAGCACTAAATTAACCTATCAAAGCGCTATAGAATCTATCCTAAGCGCTACTTTATTAAAAGCGCTAAAACATAAATTGAAAGCACTACTGTAGGCCTTAGATGCACTAAAAAAATCGAAAAACTGAAATCTGAAAAAAGAAAAGAAAAAAAAGTGCGAAAAATGAAAAAACATGTAAAACAAGGAGGTTCGCGAGTCCATACCGCAGGTCCGTAGGTGATTGGGCGGTTGTCTCATCGCACGTGCTCGAAACAGTGAGTGTGGTAAGGGATCGACATCTTGCTCCAAATTTTCTCACTCTAAGTTTTCAAACTTCAACATGCACAAATGAATTCTAAATCACCCTTTTAGCTTTTTTTATAAAGTGATTAGAGGTGATTTTTATGGGATTTATTTAATTTATTTACAGGAGGATTAATTCAAAACTCATCACATGGGCATCTTTCAAACTGTTTGTCAGGAGATAAATTATTTTATCATCAAAAATTTATTGAATCATCAAAAATCTTCGAAAATCATGAAAAATTTGAAAAATTCCAAAAAACCAAAAAAATCGTCAATTTATCTCTTGAGGAGGCATATATCCATCATCACTTAAAAATCAATATCTGGGGCATATTGAATTTTTTTTGTCGATATTAGCAGCAGTAGCAAAATTTTCTTTGAAGCAATGCGTAAACACATCACTTCAAAGAGAGGCAACATGTATACACCTAAAAATGGTCTAGATAATCTAATTGATTAAATACAATTTATTTAATTAATTAACCTTAAATTCCTCTACTATTGAATAAATAGAAATATTTATTTATATAGTTCACATTTTAATTCTTCTAATTCTTCTATTATTTCATCTTAATTAAATAAACAAGTTCACATACTTTGTTTCATTTAATTATTCATTTCTTCCATATTTAATTTAATAAATAAACTTCTATAGTTTGTTTTATTAAATTTAATATCTTATTTCTTCCTAAATTTGAATAAATGTAAATATTCAATTATATTCAGACTTCTACAACTCATCATATTTTACTGACCAAATTAGATATAAAACATCTAATTTAATTCAACTAGCATTCACGGGAAAGTTGTGGAGAAAAATTGGAAATCAATTTGTCAATCTCCTTCCTCTGATTCTTCCTATCCTTTGGCAAGATTTTTTTTCTGGGGAGGAACAATCCCCATGATCATCTCGGACTTCTTCATCCTTCACCATTCAATCCTTCAGATTGAATCTAGACCTTTGTCGTGCTACCCCTTCACAAATGTGCTGACGTGAAACTATAAATACAACCTTCTAAAGCAGGAAATAGATCCCAACTTTGTGTGATCTTACTCTGCAGAAATAGCAATCAAGTATTCAAGCATTTAGCAATTATCATTTAGCAATAGAATCACATAACAATCAATAGAATCATAATCATGACATTCCATTTAGATTCATCATAGTTTATAATAGCTTCATTTTATCTATTTTATGTCATTTGCATCAGAAGGATTCCATCATTGCACTTAGAAATAGAATCATATAGCTTTAGCATCATAATCATAATCATCCCATTCTCTAGATTAGCATTTTAACAGTCATAGTACTAACCAAATCTGAGAGCCCTTTGTGATTTAATAAATCTTTAGAGATAGGGAACAATGAGATGCTTTCAAGAGTTTTCCTATTTTTAACTAATTTATTTTTTGATTCTCTTGATATAATGTTTCATTAAGAAGTGTTGTTTGTTATTTTACTCATTACTTATTCCACACTTACAGATACATGTCAAGTGGGGCTAGAATTCTTAAAGACCAATTTTCAACCCGCTCTTTTGAGTCACAATTATTCCATGCTTGAAGTGTACATGCAAAACAAAAGCATGCCATCTTCCATATATGGATAGTCACTACATTGGAGCTTCTAAAAGAGTGTAGCTCACTCAATCCTATCAGTGTACAACAATCCTCATATTTTGCAATGTTAGTATCATCTACCAACAAAAAAATTATATGAACTAAAGAATTACCTTAATTACCTAGACCCATACCATGTTTGCACCACTAGAAAATTGATTTTGCATCTATCAACTTTGGACTTTCTTTGTTCTTTAACTCTTCTCATGCTAAGGCTCTTTTGATGCATGCACCTACACCATCATCCTCCCCCTTTCTATACCCAACCTCTGAGAAATTCCACATATGTTGAACACCACTAATTTGATGCATCTTGCTCAACCAATAAAACATTCTAGAGTTCTTAAATTATGATGTACAACTATCTGACCATATGATATGCTAACTGAATGATATGCTCTTGCTAGCCAAATTAGCATAGAACATTTGAAAGAAACCTTGCAAAAATTCTAAAAAATATGTGTGATCATCACTTATGTAAAAGTGATACTCCCTCAATACTTTCATATTATCTTGTATTATTTGCATGTATGAATGCTATATGCACAAATATAGCAACCTATGTGGAGTTGTAGTATTGTGTTTACACCTCATTCTATGGTTGTAGTGTGTAGTTCTCTATGAATTCAACAACTGAAATGATGCTATGAAGTGGAAATGTGTCCTTGCATAAATTTAACTACGAGTCAAACCATCGAGCTCTATGTGTATGTATTGCATACTCATAAACCACATGATCATGAAAAATACCCATAAACTGATACACTGAATCGTATCACTGACCAATTCACACTTCTTTGCTTCTTTCCCATCTTTTAGACTGTAGGCCACTATCTTGCATTTACCAAATTCCACAATTTTGTTTCCAACCGCATGTATACTATCCATGTGTTGGAAAATTGGAAAATATTGCATGCCACCACAATGAACACATGTGCCATCCAAACATGATTTCTTGTAAAAAAAATTGACCATCCACTCTTTCACATAAAATGGTAGATAAGAAATCCGTTGGAGATCTAGGTGGAGGCCTTATGTTACATTCCTATAAAACATTGTTAGTATGCATATCTACACATATACATTGATAAACATCATAATGGTTAAAAAACTCAATATGTAGTCTACAACAACAAGTAGCGCGTGTGTGATTTATTTTTACATAAAAAGGATTTATAATTTCAAAAAAACTTTGACAAATTTTAACTTGAGGATACATCTCTACAAATTTATCAAAAAATTGGGTTTGAGTGGTATCCAAAAATTGCTTTGGATGTGGCTCACAGATTTAACTACCAATTCTCCTTATTATAATATCTCTTTGATTGGGAGAGACCCTTATGTTATTCTTCCAAAATTATTTTATTAGAGATCTCAAGGCTTGAACAATTTATTTATCTTTTCGTGGTAGTCTACGTGAAAAATGCCCATAACTCATTGTTATTTGGATCCTCCACTCTTTCACGCCCTTTTTTTGCTCTCATTAGAGATGATCTACTTATTTTCATATTTTTACTCATCTTTGAAAGGATCATCTTATTCCTGGTTTGACTACTTACCAATGTTTATTTCATCACACGGCGTGTGGCATTACTATCTTTCGTGCATGAGGTAGAACCCACTCATTAGATTCTTTACAATGGATTCCTCACTTGAGTCATATGATGTTCTTAGCCCAAGAATCTTCATGAAGGGCCTAAAATTGAGTTGCCTCATCATTTCAACAAATATTTGACATCTTCCAACCTCACTTAGCTTCTCAAAAAATAATCTCCATATCCTCTTTCCATATCTTTGACATGTACATTTTGGAATCTTATTAGCCATCGGTATCAAAACATTAGCATCAATATCAATCAATTATTTAGTTTTTTTATGCAAAACTCTAGGGGTAGTTCTCAAAGGTAAAGTTGGATCAACATTAGGAATTCCAACAACATCGGAGATAGATGGCATACCTTCAATTGGAGATGTAAATAATGACATACTTTGAAATTGGCATGTAAACGATGTTGTACCTTCAACTTCACATGTGGTATGTGGAGTGCCTTCAAATAGAGTTGTGTTTGTTGATGTACTTTCAACACCAAATGTTTTAGATGGTGTATCTTCAACTATATATGTGATTGTTGATGGGAATTTCTTCTTCTACGAGGTTCAATTTCTTTTCTTCAAGAAGCCGCCTCATTGTTTCTCTTGTCCTTGCATTTTTGGCTTCACGTTCATATAGTGTTAGAGGGTTTGCACGTTTCCTCAACATGATGTTCAATGCTACATGTTCACAAACACAAAAAGAACAAAAGTAAGTAATGCTCAATAATACAAAAAAATGATAAATATGGCCTCATATAATCGAATTTCATCTAAAAACTTCAAAATTTACACCAAGATAATAGTATTTCTTGAAGGGAAACAAAAATACTCTTTCATGAAGGGATGAAAAAATCCTCTTTCATGAAGGGTGGAAAAGATACTCTTCCAACAAGTAAGTCCTTTATAATTTAATTATGTTAAAAATGCTATAATGGATCAAATATAGTCATAAATGAAGCTAAGAAATGCTATCATGGACCAAATATAGTCATAAAGGAAGCTAGGAAATGGTGATAGCAGTAATTGGATGATTGTCCTGGAATACAAGATTCATTACAACTATCATAAGACATGAGGTTGTCATAAACCATTGGGAGTAAGTGTGTCATTTTTAAATTCAGTCACACTACCAAAGGAATCGTTTATAAAAGTATTGGGAGACTATCACTATCCCATCCAACATAGGGGTTATCATTCATCATTTATAAGATTGTGTCATATAAGTATCATGAATAACAACTGATAGGACTACTATCACATCAAGGGATTCTTCTAAATGCAGCAAGGGAAATCACTACATCAAAACTACCCCAAGTACATGGAACATTGTCATAACAGTAAAGAAATGAAGTCACTCTATTATCTTTCACATCACTATGGTAATCTCAACAAGGTGGATAGAGAATCATGAAAATGGTAAGCCATCAAGCCCTTTATATTTTCATCACCATATCACATGAACTATCATAAATCCTTAAATTTGTCATGCAAACTCACCTCAAAGACCATCATGGTTTTCTTGCTACAAGAAGGGAACTTTGTCACATAATGATCTAGGAGAAAATATGTAATGTTCGACACAAGTAAATATCATATCACTCAAAAGATAGTCACAAAATATTATTATTGGCAATAAGAGAAATTTTTATAGGTAGTCAGGAAAGATTGCCTGAGTATGAAACCCATCATATACAATACAAAGACTATCATAGAGATTTGAAGGTAGATTCAAGGAAGTTCCTAATGTTGTTATCATCTAGGACTTTCCCTTACTTCTAAACTTCATCATGGATCATTTAGCTAGTTATCATCTAGGACTATCAAAGATAGTTATTACACATCATGTTACTAGTCATGTTACTCAAAAGGAAAGCATCCAATTTGGTGAGGTTTTTGGAAGCAACCATATTGGCTATTACACTAGATGATTTATTCATGAGGCTATGTAGAATGATTATACTATATTTTGGCTGGCATGGTAGTGTATAGGCAATATGTGTTTTGTTGTCAGTGTAAAAGAAACTTTGATTATACCCTCATTGTTAATATAAAATGGATTGTTTCAAGAAGACTAATATGGCTCTATCTTCTTTGAATTTATGGTAGGAGAAGGAAGAGAGGTCCTGAAATGAAGGTTATAGAACATGATGTTGATTTAAATATCCTAATTTCTAAAACAAAGCGTTGTCATTTCTTATTTTCTATTATACCCTACCCAGATAAAGATAGAAATTTTTAGCAAGGAGAGGAATTCCTAAATCTAGACTAGGAAAATGTTTCTCACCTACTTGATTTGAGGACTCTATTGCTCTTTTCATACTACTACAATGGGGTTATTCATGTGTAAAAGTGGAAAATATACTGATTATATCGCTATGAGGTCATGATGGGGATTGTGCTATAGAGGAAGAGCTTAGAGATGATAAGCTAGTTAAATGAATGATGCATTATTTAAGATTTGAGGATCATTCTTGGACCATTCATTCCTTTCCAATGAAGGATGGGATTTCTATAGATGTCTAGTTGAATACATATATAAGGTTCAGGATATTAAAGTTGATTTTCTAAATATTAATGTACTAACCAGACTCCAAGTCTTTTTATTAGCATTCCAACACCTTGATGAATATTGATGAATTTGTGATGCATTTCATATCACTGGTTGTTTGCTAATGGTAAATAGCTTTATGTAGTCAACCTGAACCCCAACAAACTAGCTATGTGATCTCCCTTCAATCTGAATGAAAATTTGCTACATAATATAGGTAGTAGGAAATTGTAACTGTAAAGAAAAGGAAAATGAAAAGAAATTGATCTATGTGACAAGCAAAGGCAAATCATGTTGAGATTTCCAAACCCACCTACATTCTAGCCAATATAGAGTGAATCAATTTGCTTGTTTTTAGGTCATGTTTGCTAAAAAATTGAATGAAAAAATGTGAATTCCACTAACCATGAGGGAAATGGACCACTATAAGCAATGTAAATGGAATACATAAGAATTTTTTTGTTAATTTGAAATCCTCTATATAAGTTTGCATGAATTCATCTAAATTATACATCTTGATTTTTCATTTTTTTCTTCAAACTCCTTAAAATTTAACTTTTTTATGAATCTTCTATCTTATTCAATGTTGAATTCTATGTAAAACTATTATGATTAATAAAATTATGAAAGGAATGTTCTATATTATAGAAACTAAAAAAAACTCAATATAAGCATTTCAATTTTACAAAAATGAATATATTTTGTAAGAAAATCAAATATGTTGTAGAAACTTCAAATTATATTCTTTTACATTTTCCAACAATCAAATTGGTGCTAAAAAGGTGATGAAGCAAGCATAATATGGTACCACAAGAATTAAATTGCATAAAATGGTGTTTTCTTGTCAAAGAATGCACAGAACCAAATAGAGGAAGTGAATTGTAGGTGTGTATCATGGGTCAACTAATTTTTTAATTTATTTTTGGCAAAAACAATTTGGTGCTCACTAAATTTTTCAAGCACCAAATGTGTTGCATAATAGGTTTCCTATTTTTTGAACACTAAATGTGATGTTTGTAGGCTTTACCAAGGGAGAGAGAAGAGTGAGAGAGACCTAGTAGAGTACCAAGGGATGGAGGGAGAGGTTTAATGAGCTTTAAAGATAATGAAAAGGATAAGGGAGAAGAGTGGGAGAGAGATAGAGGAATAGTAATGAGACAAGGATTGAGAGATGTAGAGATGGATTACGGATGGAGAGGTAGAGAATGATTAAACCCTAAAGCCTTAAATCCTATACCTTACACATTAATCCCTCAACCCTCAATTCTAAACCCTTAAAGCCTATACCTTAGACACCAATCCCTCAAGCCTTAAACTCTAATACCTCAATCCTATAACCCTCAAACTTCAACCCTTAACCCTAAACCCTAATACATCAATCCTCAACACTTAATCCCTCATCCTTCAACCCTCAACCCTTAAACCCTAATCCCAAAACCCTCAACCATTAAACTCTTAATTCCTAAACCCTTAAACCCTAATCCCTTAATCATATAACCCTCAACCTTCAACCCTCAAACTTCCCCTATCCATCCAGCCTCTATCTTAACCACTCCAGGCCCACCCTTCCCTTTGAACCCCTCCAAACCCTCAGCCCTCAGCCTCCCCGTCCATAAATCCAAGCCCTTTCCCCTTCCAAATCCTAAATCCACAGGCCTTCCCTCCCTCAGCCCCGGCCCTCCCAGCCCAAACATCCTTCCAGCCTCGGCCCTGAGCAGCCTCCCTTGCCCAAGCCTAATCCCTCCAATCCTTAATCCCGTAAGTCCTCAGCCCTCAGCCCCTTAAACCCTCCTCCTTCCTCCAACCAACCCCAAGCCCTGTCCTTAATCCCTCCCCTTGAAGCCCTCTCAGCCCTTCCCTCAAACCTCAACCCTCAGCCCTCCAGAAGCCCTCAGCCCTTAAGCCTCAGCCCTCCCTCAGTTTTAAACCCTCAGCCCTCAGGTCTCAGCCCTTAGAGCTCATCAGTTGCAAGCTTCAAACCCTGTACTGAGCCTATACTGCTATCCCTCAATCCTCAACCATTAAACCCTCAACCCCGCCCGGCCTCCAGCCCTTAGTCCATGTCCATCGGCCCTCTCCCTTAGCCACCACGGTGCCCTCATGTTCCCTCCCAGCCCCTCCCCCTCTTCAAGCTTGACCCTCCAACCTCAACCTAATCTATCAGCCCCATGAAGCCATATTCTCTCAACCCTCCAGGCCTAGAACCTAATCCCTCAGCCCTCAGCTCTTCAGCCCTCTTACTCTCAAGCCTCCCTCAGCCCTTGAAATCCATAGGCTTTCAGCCGCTTAAAGAGCTCGGCCCTCACCCTCAACCCTCAGCCCTCAGGCCCTCATCCCTCAGTGGTCAGCCCTAATCCCTCAAACCTCAGCCCTTAAACCCTCAGCCCTCCCAGCCCTCTACCTATACATTAACCTGCTCAACCATAATCCCTCAAACCTCAACCCTATACCTTAATCCCTCAAGCCTCAACCCTGAAATCCTAATCCCTCAAGCCTCATCCCTTAAAACCTAAACCATTAAACCCTTAAACCCTAAACCTTGACCCCTAATCCCTCAAGGTTGTTAGGAAATATTGCATTAAACCCATGATCTTAATTCATTTCCTACATAACCAATGAGAGATAAACATGCATACAAGTTGCCAAAATGCATAGATCAAATAGAAAAGCCACAAGATAACACAAGATATACCCTAGGAAAACCCTCAAGAGAGAAAAACCCAGCCTCCAAAAGCATCCATACTCCATATTATTCAACAATAAACCAATACAAGAGTTACAACGAATACCTCTGAAGCATCAAGCCCTCCAATGAATTCCCATGTGTCCAAGCATGAATCCACACATCCCATGCCATTTTCACAAATACACTCCACAAGAAGACTCAATAATGATAGCTAACCCACTCAGCCAGCCTAAACCACTACACGTGTTTTCTTTTATAGACACAAGTTCACACAAAATACAACTAGTGGTAAGATGAAACCATGTAGCAAAAAACCATGTGAATAAAAAACCACTAACCCCTTATTTAATATTGGGTACTAAGACATCACTTTATTTAATATTTCCCCAATATTAAGTTATTAGCACATGTATCCCACACAAATAATAATAATACAATGTTACAATACAACATATGTGGGTCCCCAAATAATTACCTAGTGTGATTATCCACACCACCAAGGTGCATCACAACTAAATAATTATTTAATTACAATATTATGATAAATAAATTTATGCAATGGTTTACAACACCATATCCCAACATTCTCCTACTTGTTGTATACATTGCATAAGGGATCAATACATGGAATACTTCATCATAGACATACATGAAATCACATGAATCTCCAACATGCTCTCACGCTCCATCAAGATACCTACAATAAGAATAAAATGACCACCTTCTCAAGAAATAACTCCTCTAATCTTCCAATGTGCCACCTATGAAAGAAAAGAAACATGCCAAGGTGAAGATGCACCAATCCAAGAGCACAAGCATCAAATCCAAGTGATAAGAAAGGATCCAAACAAGTTGTTGTCAACAAAAAAATCCACATGATCAGAAATAGCCTCCACAACACATGCTAATACACCCAACCATTCATACCTCCAAGTTATCAATACATTCGTAAACTCATGCCAAGAACACATGCAACCTGTAAACTACAACCAAGCTCGATGTGAAAAACCTGTCAATGAAGAACATACATATCCAGGAACTCCCATTGCATAGATAATGTCAAAGAATATTAAGTCTACCAATCAACACTATACATCAAGGTGTGATAAGTAAATAAAAGTGTGAAGCACAAAGGACAATAAAAATGATCCAAACATACAACCCAAAGAGCTACATAATCTCTCACAACATGTTGCCATCATCCTCCCAAAACATGAAAATCCAAGAAGGAATCATGAAGAGAGAAAACCTATAAACCATAATGTCCTCCCACAAACACCTCAAAAGTGTACTACTATGTCAAGTATAATCTCCTAATAACCCCAAATGAAAACCCTCAACAACATCCATAACACTCAGTCTTATAGATCAAGTACAACATATATGAATCAATGTAATAATCCCAACATGGATGTAATCCTATCTAATCAAGACGATCAAACTCAAAGTAACCATCCCCAATACTAGAAATCAACCCATAAACCATCTCCTAACAATTCTCATCAAAGAATGATATCATAAAATCAAAATCACAAGGAAATAATCATGCCATAACATCCCTCAAAATGAATCCTCTAGAACTAACTATTCATAGCTCAAGATCCATATCTATGAAAGATAAAGCATATAAACTCATGCTAAACCATCCTCAAATGAGTATCCAAATCAATCACCATGAATCAACCTAATCCCACGAGAAATGAAATCATGAAACATAACACATATAAAAGATATAATGGGAAAATACCTCTCAAATGATAAACTACCAAGTAGACCAAGAGTGGGGAATGAGAATGCTCTTCCAAGATAACCAATCCATCATGAGTCACTCCAAGAAAAATATCCTCTATTGGCCCATAACCAAGTGAAAGCTCCTTGTCTTCTTGCTAAAACCTCCAAAGAGTAACCATCTCAAGCAAATGTATCTAATCACAATAGAAGTCCAACCATCACCTGCATCTCTAAGTATCCACAAGCACTTGTAGTTGATCAATCCATTCCAAAATACAAATGCAACATAGCACCATCATGAAGTAATCAAGCAAATGATCAATGTACGCAATACAAAGAGAACTACCAAGATCAATGTCAAAGCTCCAACTATAGAATTAGGAACCTATCATGAAAACATGATCTAACCATCTCCTCCTAGGAGATCACATGCACCATAACATACATCCTAGTCTCAAGAGAACATGTAATATGCAAAAATATAAACTAGTATCAAGAGTAAACCATGACATAATAGCAAACACTCTAAACTAAGAATACATATCTCCAATCACATGAAGATAACCATACCAATGATGCATTCACCTCACTACCAACAACTCCCATTGAATCATGATACGAGATACACATGGCATCATGACTACCATCCTCTCCATGAAGATCATCCAGGTATACACATACTCAACTATAATGTTAGTAACATACAAGTAAACCAATATCTTTGAGCCAAGAAGATACATACAACCACCATCAAGACATCACAAACCAATCCTACACTGCCAAGTCATCACTGTCAAAGCTCCCACTGAAAGTATATAACCAATGAATGTAACAATATATCATGAAATCGTGATAAAAAAAAATGTTACAAGTCCCATCACCGGAATAATATAGTACTCTAACCATCCATCCTATCAATCTCAAATCAACATACCAATGCATAAATGACCATAGACAAGCCCAACTAATGAAATTTGTAACAATAATGAATCAAACCTAGTGGATATAGATAGTCCACATCCAAGTCATCCCACTACAAGTGAATGGTTAACTAATCCACAACTTGCATAACTCGTAGATCCAATCACTAAGACATGAAAACTCATCATCACATCAATAAACTGCAAATTAGGATATCAAAGAAGATAGCCATGTAGAACAAATGACTCAAACACCAAATCAACCTTAGATATAACTTTCCAAACATGTCCATAAATGAGTAATCATAGTCAAGGAACCAAATAAGCATCAAGAAGATAGGAAAAATCTCTTAACATCAAGCCATATCACCACCAAACAACCACATACATGATCATATCATGTTAATGCATCAAATGTACCTACATATCCATGATACCATAATCATAGCCATTATTGTACCTGCAATCAACTATCACCCATATAAGACTCCAAGTCTCAAACCATGTCCAACCATGTCCTCAAAACCAAAGACAACTAGTGTACTTGTCACCATCAAAGTCCCAACTCTAAAAAACACTTATAAACCTGTACCAGGAAGCACCAATATGATAATCAGTTGTATTATCATAAATAACATATAAAAACATGTACTCCCTAAAGGATTCACCTCTTGACTCGTCTGAATGGAAACACAATCACACCCTGAATCTCAAGCACCTACAAGCGATCAAACAAGTACCAAGCTCAACCTGCTCCTCAAACTAATAAATAATCTAAACCACTGTGTAGTACACTACAAATTCTCTCAAACGCTTATTTGAAATTGAAATTCTGATTTTGTATGCAAAAGTTATGACCAAAACTGTGTAAACGAGAACATTTGACTTCTAGGCTCCAAAAACATATAAAAATGACAAAATCAGGGAACAAAACCTATACCACTGCATAGTGCTTAGAACCAAATTTCCAATGACTACAAGAAATTGAAATTTGACATCGTGGATGAAAGCTACATGCGTTTGAAAAAAAATACTAGAAAATGTCCAATTTGCCCCTCTGGTGGCTTTGTGGTGGCCCACCAGCGGTGGTGGCTGGGCAGTGGTGCCATGGTGGTGGACCCGAAAGGGTTATTAAATTTAGTTTAATTTTTCATTTTAAGAATTTCCAAACCCCTCCATTCAGACCCAACTGACTTATATATTTCAGCTTAGATATATTTGAAATTTGACATTTTCAAAGTTTCGACGGATTTAAAATATTTATAAAAATTGTTTGAATGGTTTTAAAAGACCCGTGTACGAGCGGTGGTTGGGCCCCTTGACTGGTTGTATTTCCAGTGGTAGGTAATTCCGACCAACAGTACAGTCTACTGCAACAGATAGTGGGTACAGGGGTGGTGGTCGGCCACTCCCCAGAAATTATATATATATATTTTCTTTTCTTTTCAAAAAAATTCAATAGAATTTCTAATAATGTTTATTTTTAGTTTGCAAGTATTTTGATTTTTTTTTTTAATAACCTGACATAATAATTTTTTCCACAGACAAATAAATGATGGGATTTTTTTTATTTTTTATTTTCTGCACATGCTAAAAATGGGCAAATTGGCTTTTTTACTAAATTTTTTTTGCCTTTTTTTCAACTTCTCCAAAATAGGTCAAATTTTATGTCAAAATTCTTCTCTTGGCTAACTTGAATCCAACCATGAGGTCTATTTTGTCTCAATATTTCATCTATGAAATTTTCTCTAAAACCCCACTATAGCTCGACAAAACCTCTTTCTTGGAAATTTGGAAAACTTGATCTGTGACTAACAGTATGACAAACCAAAGCCCAAATCTACATACAAACTGACTACAACATATGTTCCATATCTTTTGTTATCAAACCTCATAGTTTTCTGACTAACTTTAAAACTCTCAAACTAAGTTATAATAAAAATTCTTCAACGTAAGCTCTAATACCACTGTTAGGAAATCTTGCATTTAACCCATAGTCTTAATTCATTCTATTACTATGAGATAAACATAACATGCAAGTTGCCAAAGTGCATAGATCGAATGATCTAAGATAACACAAGATATACCTTAGGAGAGCCCTCGAGAAAACCTGGCCTCCAAAGTATCCACACTCCATCATATTATTCAACAATAAACCAATACAAAAGTTACAATGAATACCTCTAAAGCATCAAGCCCTCCAATGCATTCCCATGTGTCCAAGCATGAATCCACACATCCAATTCCATGCTTCACAAATGCACTCCTAATAATACTCAATGTGACATCAGCACTCATCAGCTAAACCACCACCGTGTTTCTTTTATAATTTTAAGCTAACACAAAATACCATGGTGGTAGATGGGCCATGTACTACAGGCTGTGATGAATGTCTTCCTTATTTAATATTAGGTACTAAGACTTCACTTTATTTAATATTTCCCCAATATAAAATATTATCACATGTCTACCACACATTAAATAATAATGCAATGTTACAATACAACATAAGTGGTCCCCAAAATAATTACCTAGTGTGGTGTCCACCACAAGGTATCAACTAGAAATAGTGTTTAATTATGATATATATTCGTCAATTTGTGTAATAGAGCACAACTTTACCATGTCCCAACAAAGCCTATACCTTAAGCCTAGATACCTTGGCCGCTGGCCATGATGTCCCTCAACCTCATTGTAATCCCTAATACTCGGCCTCGATATGGCCTAAACCCTCAGGCCCTTAAACACCTGTCATATTGTCAGCCCCATAAGCCTCACCCATCAATCATGCCAAGCCTAAACATTAAACCTCAGCCTCTAACCTCATGAGCCCTCCTTTCTTGCAGCCAAACTGCAAACTATCCTTGTGAGCCTTAGCTAAGCACAAAATTTAAGCCTACCATAGCCTCAGCCTCAGCCTATGGTTATACCTCAATCCTAAACCCTTAAAATCTCAGCCTCAGCCTAAACTAATCCATCAACCCCACAAGGCTCAGCGTGAGCCTCAGTGCAGGCCTAATCCATCGCCCTGCTGGCCTCAGCCTCTATTCCTCTACCTAGCCATTAAACCTCAACTGTATGTCTTGGCCTGGTACTCAAGCTCAACTATTAAACCGTAAGGAGGGAAGTGAAGGTAGAGAGGGTGGGAGAGGGGTGTGTAATGAGATAAGGAGGGAGAGGTATAGAGGTAAAGAGGGCCGGAGGGAGAGTCATGGAGATAGGGAGAGAGAGAGAGAGAGAGAGAGAGAGAGAGGGTGGTAGGAAGAGGTAGTGATCAAGAGAAAGGAGATAGATGGGAAAGAAACACTAATAGAGGGAGAGAGAAGAAGAGAGAGGTAGGGAGGCAAGGATATATATGGGGGTAAGGATGGAAGACAACATAGAGAGGGAGATAGGGAGAGAGATTGGGGGAGACTTAGAGAAGGGAGAGAGATAAGAGAGGGAGAGTGAAAGGGAAGTATCTATAGATGAGTAACAAGCAATGGAGGGAGAGGTACACATGGAGGGAGTGAGAGAAATAAGGAGGAGATAAAGAGGTGATGACCTAGAAAGGGGATGGAAAGGGAAGACGAGAGAAAAAAGAAAGCGATGAAAGATAGAGGGGGAGAGAGGTGGGTAATGAGACAAGGTTGGAGATAATTGGAGATGGGGAGAGAGAGAGAGAGGTGAGAGATAGAGGGGGAGAGAGGAGGGTTATGAGATAAGGAGGGAGAGAATTGGATATGGATAGAGAGATAGGTTTGGAGGGAGATGTAGAGATCGAGAGAAAAGAGAGAAATGGGTGAGAAGAAATAACAAAGGGAGATAGAAGAAGAGAGAGGTAGGGAGGAAATGGTGGAGATGGGGTTAATGAGGGAAGGCAAGGTATAGAGGGTGGGAGGGACCTAGAGAGGGTTGAGAGAGAATAGGGTAAGTATTGGTTAAGAGGGAAGGAGACAAAGAGGGACTTAAAGGTAAAACCTCAGCTATCCATCATCGATCATAAATCGTAAACTTTAAATCTTATCCAAGTGGGGTAGTGAGAGACAAATAGAAAGCAGAGAAGTTGGTATTTTTTTCAATATAATACATTTGACACCGTTGCTTTTGCAAATGTTTCATTATTTGACAAGTGCAAATTTGGTGCTCTGATTGGTTGTAATCAAAATATAAACCTGAGTTTGTATTTTCCTTGGGCATCAACACAAAGGGTTGGACAACCATTTCATGCCAAGGATGTGATTTTTTGAAAGGGTAATAAAATTTCACATATTTTTTATCGTGCTAGCCTTAGGTTTGCACGTATTTCAATGCAAGTTTATAAAAAATCATGATGATGTTAGGCTCTCTTACTTATGTAACCATATAATTTTTTTAACATTTTGATTATGTTAAGGTTTTCATCCATAACTTCTCTTGTTAGTGCCTCCATTTTTGGTCAAAAACCAACATGTGCTAGCTTTAGTATAGATTTTTACTTGTTAATCAAATTTTGAAACAAATTACATTTTTATAAACTAGACTCCATTCTACATGTAATGGAAAAAAAGTTGATTTTTGATTAGTTTTCAAAAAAATTAGGGGGGAACACGCTCAAATTTCATCTTTTCAGGATGTGTCCACTTCAAAAATAGAATTTGGATAAACTACATGGCGTTAGCTAATTAATTTCTCACCGTTTGGATTTTTGAAATTAAAAAAAAAAGTTAATGGAAAAGGGAGACCACAATAGAAGCTATGTTTTTTTTTGCTAAAAATAGGACCACTTTTGGTGGCCCCCCTTTTTGAAACCCTTAATCTTAATTATTTTCTTAAAAAATTAGTAGCTTAGAAAGTAGACTCGAAGCACTTCAACTCTTGTTCTTGGTGCATCTTCAAATTTTGAATGTAACTATCTTCATTTTCTCGTAAACATTAGACTTTTCTAATTTTAGAAAAAAAGTGGCATCTTAAGAGCCATTTTTGTGTCACAACTTGGTGCACTTACCCAAATATAATACAATGAGGATCAAAAAATAGAATTTAAACCATTTAATAGATTTGAAAATAGCATAAGAATGTTATTAGAATATATAATAATTCAATTTATAATTTTTCAAAGACACATTGATAAAATAGATATGTGATTCAACACCCTCATCATTCTCTTGAAACAAAATAGTATACATGGTATTGTAGTATGGTAAATTTTTTACTTTGATAATTGGGTGGGTGCAAAAAGATGGGGGTCCAAAAAGTGGTCAACCATCTTAATTTTTTTTTTAAATTCATAATGTGAGTGCGTTATAATGCACTTGTGTTATAACATGCTCGCATTATAATGTGTTCGCATTATGGCTTGGTGTTGTCGAGCCTAAGGCTTGACAACACCAAGCCCATAACACACTCACATTATAACATGAGCACATTATAGCTCATTATAAAAAAGAAGAAGCAACATTTCCTCATTTTGTTGCAAACCTATGGTTTGCAAACCCTCAAGAGTGCACTCACATTATTGGAGACCAATTTCTTCACCAAATCATTGTTGAATCTTCGCCAAAAATTTTCCACAATGTCAAGGAGGACGAAGGAGTAAGTTTTGATTTTTTTTTGTGAATTTATTACTAAATAGGTAGATTTAATATGTTTTTTTATGTAAATTTATTTAATTTTAGGAATTGATAATGGACCTCCTCCTCAAAATCATGAATCGCCTAAACACAAAATACCTGATGAAGAAAAACCCCAACAAACACCTCCAGTAATTCCTCAATATCCCCTAGAACACAAGAAAATTTAATGGGGCAAATTAAAAATTAAAAAAAAACAAATTGAGGACATAATTGCAAGGTTGAAATATCCTACAAGTTCAACCTCGCATAGAGCTATGCTTGCTCAATCTCTTGAATTTATTTTATCGAATGTAGATTCAATTAGAAAGAAAATAACTACTTTTTCGGATAAGAGGAGAGATTTTAGACAATTCTATGCATATAAATTATCTTATAAACAAGTCAAAAATGAAAAAATTATAAAATTTGACTTGTGTTCTCTTTTCAAAAACCCACAATCAAATAAACTTATATACCCTTCAAGAAAGAGGTTCCCTATCCATCGGTGCAACCACCAAGGGATAAAGAACCATTTTTGGCAAAGGTGGTGGATGCTTTTTGACCATCCTCCATGGAATAATAATGAGGTCTTGCAATATTTTATGAGGAAATTCTACCATGAATTTGTCCTTAATAAAGTCCCAAACTATTTTGATATGCAGGTCTTCCAAGGTAGAGGTGGGGGCTTCGCACAGGATATACCAAGGGAATGTCTTGACCCACAATGGCCGGTGAGATAAGCACTCGCTAGACCAACCTATGAGCATGTGGCTATCCCTTCTATTGTGAAGGAGAGTGCTAAGGTCATGACACTGCAATGTATTAGTTCCTTCACCCAGAGCATCATAGAGCATGTCAGTCCTGTAGCACAACATGAGTTGGGGGAGTTTTTGGTGA
>VDFB02358974.1:0-60406 GCA_007258455.2 Sequoia sempervirens
TATAGTTCTTATATGCAAAATAAGCAAGAAATAATCTAATAGGGGCAAATTTTTCTTCAAAATCAATACCTTCCATTTGTGAATACCCTTTACATACCAGTCTTTTTTCATTCTAGACCACTTCCCCTTGTTCATTCAGCTTATTTCGAAAGACTCATTTAGTACCAATCACATTTTTATCTTTAGGTCTGGGAACAAGTGTCCATGTATCATTCTTTTCAATTTGCATAATTTCTTCTTTCATAGCTTCCATCTAGTGTTCATCATTGCAAGCTTCATTGACATCTTTGGGTTCAATCGTGAAAATCAAGCAATACGCTTTTGCTATCTTCCTTCTAGTTTTCACACCTTTACTCTTATCTCCTATGATTTAATTTTCGGAATGGTTTAGCTTTACATACCTTGGAACTTTAGGACTTTCTTGGTCTTTTGGTTCTTCTATTCTTTCTTCTGCACTTGCACTTGTTTATGCTTCATGACTTACTTGATTTACTAGAAAAAAATTGAGGTTGTTTTACTGGAACATATGGCACAATTTGAAGTTGATTATGTTCCTGAGCATTCTTCCCTTGGTTTGTATTATCTTCATCTGAATCATATCCACAATAGTTGGATAATCTAGCAGAGTCCTCATCAACTCTGACATTTGCATTCTCAACCATCTTTCTTAGTCTTTTGTTATAGCATCAGTAGGCCTTGCTTTTGGCAGAGTAACCTAGAAAGATTCCTTCATTGCTTCTTGCATCAAACTTTCCTATATCCTCATCTCTCTTAATATAGCATTTACTTCCAAAGATCTTGAAATACTTAATAGTAGGCTTATAGCCAAACCATAGCTCAAAAGGAGTCTTACTAGAATTACCATTGATATTTACTTGATTCAAAGTGTACACAATAGTACTTATAGCTTCACTCCAGTAGATGTCAGGAACATTTCCTTCTATCATCATTGTTCTAGTAGCATCCAAAACTATTATGTTCTTTCTCTTTGCAACTACATTTTGTTGAGGGGTTCATGGGGAAGATAACTGTCTTTTGATTCGATGCTCTTCACAAAAGGAATTGAAATCCCTGGAGGTGAATTCACCACCTCTGTTTGACCTTAAGAATTTTATTTTTAGAACTTTCTCATTCTCTTCCATAGCTTTGAAACTTTTGAACTTTTCTAAGCTTCACATTTTTCTCTTAAGAAAGTTACCCATATCATCCTAGAATAATCATCAATAAGCAATATAAAGTACCTTTCACCATGAAGAATTCTGACTCTAGAGGGACCAAAAAGATCAGTATGCACCAGCTCCAACAAACCATTTGTATGATGTTGTTTGCTTCGAAAGGAGACTCTAGTATTTTTCCCATCTGACATTCCTTGTAAATTGTGTTAGCAGGCTTCACTAGCTTAGGTAGATCTCTTAATGCTTGAGTGGAACTTACTTTGACAATGTTATCAAAATTCACATGACATAGCCTCCTATGCCATAACCAACTTTCATCTACTTGAGCAATTAAACAACTTTCACTAGCAATATTCTGGTGAAAAATATTATCTTTTGTCTTTTTACCTAAATAAATTATCTTTCTAGAGCTTCCAAGTATCCTGCATCTTCCATCTTTGAATTAAAGATCATAACCCTTTTCCACCATCTATCCAACGCTAAATAAGTTGTGCTTCAACCCTTCAACATAAAGAACATCATCAGTGTTGTGCTTACTGCCAAGACAAATAGATCCTCTACCACGAATCACACCAGCATTGTTATCTCCAAATATTACAACCTCGTCGACATACTTTTCTAGACTTACAAATTTGACTTTTTCACCAGTCATATGATGTGAGCATTCATTGTCAATAACCCACTCATCCTTATCTTCAATTCATGCTACAAGAGCTTTCTCAACTTTAGCAAATTCAATAGCCATGGGACTATTTTCAATGGTAGCAATGAAAACCCATTCATCTTCATTTCCATTATCTTTATCAGACTCATCATCAATCACTCCTTCTTCAGCATAGTAGCATTTCTTTTGGAATCTAGACTTATTAGGCTTATATCTAGGAACTATTTTAGGACATCTTGATGTAAAATGACCTATTTTACTATAGGAAAAACATTTAATAGGCAATAATCCTTTATACTTACCTTGTCGCCTGCCTTCTTTCTTCACAATTAGTGCTTCCAATTCTTCTACTTCTCTTTCTTCATCTTCAAGTTGTTTCATTTCTTCTTAAAACTTGAATGACTTTCTAGAAGTTTCCCACATATCATATCTTTGCTTGTTTATTTCAGATACAGTAGCCTTAAATTCAGTTTCAGTATTAGGAATAGATTCACCAAATTCACTCAATTCAAATGCAACAAGTTTACCAATCAGTGTATCTCTTGTCATATTCATCCATGATCCGGTTTCTTCAATAGCATGAGCCTTTGATTTGTAAGAGGGAGGTAATGATCTGAGCACTTTAGCTACAATTTCTTCCTCCTCCAGGGTACCACCAACACACCTAATACCCATCACTTGTTCATTTACTCTTTGCATAAAAGAAGAAATATTTTCATCTTCACCCATCTTCAAATTTTCATACTTTCCTTTCAAACTCTATAGCTTAGCCATCTTCACATGTACATATCCTTCATACAAAATCTCTAGCTTCTTCCAAATATCATGAGATGTCTTCAGACCTATCACATTTGTCATTTTGAATCTGTTAGAGCACTCAACAATGATTCCATAGCCCTGACATTATTCTCAGCCTCTTTAATCGCATCAGCAGTGGAAGGACCATCTGAGGAATAACATATGTATTCTTAGTAATCTTCCAATAGGGTTCACCAATACACCTCAAATGACACTCCATCCTAGCTTTCCACAGTGAGTAATTTTTTCCATCAAATCTAGGACTATCCTTCTTGTATGATTCCATCACTGATCAGCTCAAGCTTTTAAAATTCTTTAGAGGAACCTTCTTGATACCAATTGTTGGAAAAACAAGCATAGACAACTCAAAGGGGGGGTGAATCTATTGTCACAAAATATTGAACTTTTCAATCTTTACTTAACTTTAATCTCAGATCTGGTGAATGAATAGTAAACCATAATCAATCAACACATTAGAAACACAAAGAACACCAATTTTTTTTATGTGGAAACACTGTTAGGGGAAAAACCACAGTGGATGTTAGTCCACAATATTATACCCTGTTAAAAGTATAATGAAAATAGAAGGGGAGTGCACATGCATTTAGCCACACTGCCTAGAGCTCATTGCTCAAATACAATAAGGGATCACTACCCAACAATACAAAATAGGATTAAATCTAGAGGGTATGAACTAAGAAAATAACTTCTATACAATCCTGGTTACAGTTATAGTTGAGTACAGAAAAACTCCTTCACTCTTCACTCTCACTCTGCTCAACAATCAAATGAATAGATCAATGTTTGCACACTTGTACAATCTCTGGATTTTCTCACTTCACACACACTAACTTCACTCAACCAATCACTTATATATATCTATATCATGGAATTACATCAACCACTTAGTCGGCCAAAAAAAAAAATACAATTACAATGTTGGCCCAATTTAAAAATTAAATTTTCAATGAAAATTAAACACCATTGGCCAATACAATGATGCAACCCAAAAAAATATTCGCGAGCATGCCAAACATTCAAATTTTAATCTCCAAGGATCTGTAACACGTTACCACCAACATGTTGGCTAGGAACATGAAAACTTGAACATGCATAGGAAAAATCTTTGACCACGAGCACACTGACCAATGCAGACGTACAAGAATGATGGAGAATGATCTAGAAACATCCACAAACACCAAGAACTGATAGAGAGGCATCCACAACAACTGATATTACCATAATTACACAAAATTCAATCAAGAACACTGGCAAAGACCACAAAAACATTGTCAGAACACAACATGACCAATTCTTCACGTGGACCTCTGAAACTTCCTGTAGATGAACTAGATACTCTCAACAATAAACCATTTAGTATACAACAACTAATAAAAAATTTAGAACAAAACACCTTCATGACCTTTATTGTTCCATTGGCAACCTGCAACTCTTCTTTTACCAATTTTCTCAATATCCTCGACATATACAACCTTCAATACAATAATGCTAATAGTGTTAACATCAATGAAAACTACATATTAGCAACATAGCCACAACATCCAACACTAGGATGCATCCTTCCTACAATGGACATCAACATTAGGCATCACCATAGTTTAGTCTTGGCTAGCAGTATTGAAGAACATTAGCTTGTTTGTTTGCTTAATATTTTTCTTTCAACTTATCTTATTGTACGCATTCCAATGACCTCTCAATGATGTCCAAACAAAGAGATTTAGAGAGAAAGGAATGGGGCAACGATCAATATCTTTTATCTGTTGTGCTTGTTGGATATTCTTTTAATATAACTTGGTCATGCATGCTTTGTTTGGCTTGTAGGGAGGATGTTTTAGGTGTCTTGTTGACCACATAGGAAGGCTTTCCTTTCTATGTTTTGTTTTGAGATATTTGGAATATTTGAACTATATTTTAAATGAGGTTATGTATGTTAGGTGTGAACAGGAGTACTCCTATCTGATTGTTGAGTCAAAGTCCATCACACTAGGTGCAACGCCATCCTGGTTATTTATACCTTGATGTATCGTACCTATGTGTGTTATCAAACATAAGGTAAATAGCCCTTTTAAAATCCCAATTCCTAATAACCAAATCATCATCATAATTATCATCATCTCTAATAAAGTCTCGTAGATCATGGACTTGTTGGATCCTCTTGTCATCATTTTATTTCTTCTTTCTTCTCTCTGCCCTAACAATGTACCATGACAGTTAATCAAACATCACCCATGCATCCATCCTGCATCCATAAACCATCAACATGTTGCATATCATTCATATCATTTCACATACATTGTATTTCCATCATAATATAGATTGGTTATTCTAAGCATCCTAAAACCATCTCATTTGCTATCATGTCATTCATAAACATTCGTACACCTATCTTGAACCTCTTTTCCACGAGATCAACCCTCAAATCAAACTTTTCGCTCGATCTCTCGAGGGGGTAGTGTACTAGTATACTTCTTTCTGCTGGGGCATTCAATTTTTTTTCAAAAAAAATGAAATTTGATCTCAGCGAGGTTATTCTTTGAACCAACGCATAGGTACATTGCTTCAAAGAGGGGAAAAATGTAGACACAAAAATTATCCTGATGGATAATGCATACCCAATTCTAACTTACTAACACTAGTTCTTCTTTGATCATCCTCTTTACTAATTATTTAATTAAATAATCCTTATTTGATTAAATTCATTGAATTCCTCTTTTAATTAAATAAAACAATATTTATTTAATTAAATCATATTTCCCCTTTTAATTGAATAAACCAATCTTTATTTAAAATTAAATCATCATATTCTCCTCTTTAATTAAATAAATCAATTTTATTTAATTAAGTCATCAATCAAACCTACAGTCATCTCTTTAATTAAATAAATCAATTTTATTTAATTAAACTTCTAAAGTTCTCTATTTAATTGAATAGATCAAATTTATTTAATTAAATCACTAATATTCATTATTCCTCTCATTTTGATTTATTTAAATCCTAAAATCTAAGTCAAAAGTCAAAATCAGCTAATCTCCACCTAAATTAATAAAATATTGATTAATGTTAATCCTAATCACTCCAATCCTCTAGATTTTGCAACTTGTGCAAGAAAACCAATTTAATTGATTTATTAAATCTTCCTTTTTCATTCAAAAAGACATCAAGAGGGAATATTCTCCAAATTTGAATTCTCCCTCCCAAGTGTCTTATCCTCCAGCTTGGCATTTATGACTCTTACAAGTCCTTTTTTTGAGCCAAGTGGCATTTAATTCATCTTTCATCTCCCTCCAACATGTCACTTCTTCATTTTTTTGAATTTCCACCTAATAGAATTAATGTGCACACTCATCTAAATGTGCTCCACCTTTGTCCACTCACATGTTGACAAGTGGCATTGTGCTATTGGTTGGTCTTTTATCCCACATTCATCCATTATGCTTATTCCTTCATCCTTCTCTCCTATAAATAGAGAGCTTCTCTAATTTTTTGGGCATCCACAATCCATGCAAGATTATTATACTCAATTTGAGCCAAGTGGCATTTAATTCATCTTTCATCTCCCTCCAACATGTCACTTCTCCATTTTTTTGAATTTCCACCTAATAGAATTAATGTGCACACTCATCTAAATGTGCTCCACCTTTGTCCACTCACATGTTGACAAGTGGCATTGTGCTATTGGTTGGTCTTTTATCCCACATTCATCCATTATGCTTATTCCTCCATCCTTCTCTCCTATAAATAGAGAGCTTCTCTATTTTTTTGGGCATCCACAATCCATGCAAGATTATTATACTCAATTTCATCCACAGGTTTAGGCATTTGAATCCAATTTAGCATAGTTTTCATCATTCATAGTTAGGTTCTTGTTGTTTTATTCATTACATATCCATCAAAGAGCTTATCAAGGCTTGGGAAAGGGCTAATTTCCACATCAAAGTAGCACCAATCCACTATGGAATAGGTATACGCCATGCTTTTTATGCTCTCAATTAGTTTATTTTGTTTGCATTATGAAACATGTTGGAGTATTTCATAGGAGCATTATTGTATTTGCATAGTTTGAACTAACCCATGCTAATGTGTGTTGAAGTTTAAGCTATTTTGCAGATTTTGGGTGCTTACAGTTATACTACTTAAAGGTAAAGATTTGTCAAGGGTATGGTCCATACCTAGTGAACTAGTGTCAACACTATGAGAGAAAGAGCTAGATAACCTTGTTGGAAATAGGATGCCACTTAATTGTAATCCTAAACATTATTTATTTCATGTATCTCCTAAGTCCTTGGAAAGTGTTCTCAAACACTAGGATTAGAAAGAGATTACTATTGAATGAAATAATCATGTTAATTGACATTTGTAATTAATTCTAAATGGTAGGAGCATGTGAAGGAATTCCTAAATAATAGGAGCACATGGGGCACCCACGTGCAAGGTGGAACTCACCTTGAGTTTAGTTAACTATTTGGAGAAAAAGATAACACTCTTGTAATGCATGTAAAGATTCTAGATGTTAGGGATTGATGTTTACATGCATGAAGTTCAATTCAGTTAAGTTCAGTTCATATCAATTCAATTTAGTTAAGTTAAGTTAATTTTAGTTTAGTTTAGTTTAGTTTAGTTCAGTTTAGTTATGGTTCAATTGTGTTCAGTTGCATGTAGTTAGTTTCAATTGAATGGTAGATTACTTTAGTTAACTTGGAATGCATGACTAATGACTTAAGTTGCATGACATATGACAAGTGACTACTTACAGTTAATAGGGGATGATCAATCATGCATGGTATTTGCATGGATGGTAGAGAGATATCTTTCAGTTAATGGAGAATGACTTAGACCCACCTTGGGTGCCCAAGTTGGCTTTTTGGAGTTAACAATTTTTCATGATAAGATATTTCATAAGGCTGAGTTAAGTGGGCCCATTCTTGGGCGCCTACTTTGAGGATAAGATTTGAAAATATCTATGGAATCAAGGATCAATTATGACTTCAGTTTGGGACGCCCAAATGGATGAAGGAGTTGATTTGACATTTTTCTTCATAGTAGAACTCTACTAGCAAGAGATAGGTGTAGGTTTTGTGAGATAAGAATTGAGCTTTGTAATTTTAACTCTTTGGAGTTTACAAATTTGCTTATTGCCTATTTATTTCAAGCAAATTGAAGAGAGTTTGTATCAGTTTTTATTGTAGGTTGTGAAGAAGATTTGTTGAAGGAAAAAGAAGCATCTCAAGAAAGGATTGGGATTATTGTAATCCTATTCTGAGATTAAATAATACATTGATTCTTGGTGGAGTTTTTTCCCAGAAGGGTTTCTCTACGATATATGTTGTGTATCTTATATTATTTTGTCTAATTCTTCTACAACTTGAAGTCTTCATTCTAAAAATGATAAAATGAATTAATCAAATAATCAACCACAAAAAAATTGTAACAAAGAATACATATTTAGATCAACAATCTTAAAGTTTTACAAAGTATTAAGCTACATAAACACCTCAATTTTCAACATTTGGTATTAGAGCTGAGGTTGGGTATTCTATTGGGATGCCTTTCTCTTAAAATATTGGAGGTTTTTTGAATGTAGTGGGAGCTTTTACTAATTTTTTTATTGCTGATTTTGGAAAATAAGTTTGTTACAATGAATTCTCATTTAGATATTGAAAGGTTCAATGGATCTAATTATGAGATGTGGAAATTAAAAATGGAGGATCTCCTTGAAGAGAGAGATCAGTGGTTAGCTATTGGTAATGACAAAAAGTCACCTATAATGATGTCAGATGAGAATTGGGCTAAGCTTGATAAAAAGGCAAGAGGGACCATAAATATTATGTCTTTCTAATGTTGTTCTCTTGAATGTTTCAGAAGAAACTATTGTATATAAGTTGTGGAAGAGAATAGGTGTTATTTATCAAACTAAAAGTCTTACTAATAAGTTGTATTCTTTAAAGATGAAAGATGGTGATTCTATTTTAAATCATTTGAATGCTTTTAATTTGATTCGAAGTCAGTTAGCATATGTAGATGTAAAGCTAGAAGATGAAGATAAATGCATTTTGTTACTTTTTTCTTTACCAGAGTCTTAGGAAAATCTAACTATTGCTATCAGTGGTAGTGGTGCAGATCCTAAGATGGACAATATAATTCCTACTCTCATATCAGAGGAGATGAGGAAGAAGTCTAAATAGGGAAATCCAAGATGCCTTGCTTATAAAAGGCAGGCCTAAGAAAAAGGAACCTAAGGGAGACAAGGAAGGGAAGGGTAAGTCCAAAGGATGGTCTAAAACCCCTAGTAAGAGTAAGGTAATTTGTTGGAACTGTGGGAAACTAGGGCATGCAAATAAGGATTGTCAAAACAAGAAAGATAGTTCTGATTCTTTTACAGAGGAATCCTCGGATATAAGTAATGATGCATTGGTTATTTCATGTAATATTGTTTGTGATAAATCGTTGCTTAACATTTCAGAGTGATCTTCATGGAGAAGATGATAGTTATGATGCCATGTGTGACTCGGTACCACGGTTTAGTGGGAGTTGTTGGTAGTGACGTGGATGCATCATTGGTAAGGTTATCTTCATATGATTGGGGATATTATTTTTTCTTGGTTTACAGTGTTTTCTATTATGTCATGGTTTACTCTTGATTCTAGATTATATTTTGGCATATTACATGTTCTCTTGAGACTAGGATGTATGTTATGGTGCATGTCATCTCCTAAGAGGAGATGGTTAGATCATGGATGTCATGTCTATGTTCAATATTGGAGCTTTGACATTGATCTTGTGTAGTTCTCTTAAGTATTGGGTACATTAATCATTTTATTGATTACTTCATGATAGTGCTATGTTGCATTTGGAGTTTGGAATGGATTGGTTGGTTATAGGTCCTCATGGATACTTGGAGAAATAGGCGAGGCTTTAATTCTCTTATGGTAAGAGATATATGTTGGAATGGTTACTTGTAAGAAAGGCTATTTTCAACAGTAAAGACTAAGAAGCCTACACCTTGGTTGGACGTGATTTCAACACAGTAAAAAATTCCACATGCCTCCAAAGAGGCAGTTTGGATATAGAGACTTGGGAAAGGTATTGGTTTTAATTGCAAATAAGATAAACTTGAATGTGATATTCAGAGTGCTATGTGCTTAGCCAAAAATCATATGTATCATGCTTGTACTAAGTATGTTGATGTTAACTATCACTTTGTGCGATAAATGGTTGAGAATGGGAAGGAATTAATTGAGAAAGTTGATACTTTAACTAATGTTACAAATTATCTTATGAAAACAGTTCCTACAGATAAGTTCTCTTGGTTTTAATCATTTGCTTGGAGCTTCATGATTATGCAGGTTGCATTTGAAGTTGGAATGGATTGATTATTTGGTGTAGGAAGGCCATTGGCCTTGAGTCTTGTACTTGATTTATAATAATGATTCCTTGTTTAGAATAATTGCAATGTATAATTTCAAGTGGGAGAATGTTGGAAATAGGATGTTATTTAATTGCAATCCTAAACAATACTTATTTCATGTATCTCCTAAGTCCTTGGAAAGTGTTCACAAACACTAGGATTAGAAAGAGATTAATATTGAATGAAATAATCATGTTAATTGATATTTATAATTAATTCTAAATGTTAGGAGAATATGGGTCACCCACATGGAAGGTGGAACTCACCTTGATTTTACTTAACTGTTTGGAGAAAAAGATAACACTTCTATAATGCATGTAAAGATCCTAGAAGTTAGGGATTGATGTTTACATGCATGAAGTTCAGTTTAGTTTAGTTCAAATCAGACAAATTTAGTTTAGTTTAGTTCAGTTCAGATCAGTTTAGTTTAGTTTAGTTTGGTTCAGTTCAGTTTAGTTCAATTATGGTTCAGTTATCTTCATTTGCATGTAGTTAGTTTCAGTTGAATGCTAGTTGACTTCAGTTAACTTGGAATGCATGACTAATTACCTAAGTTGCATGACATATGGCAGGTGACTACTTACAGTTAAAAGGGGATGATCAATCATGCATGGTATTTGCATGAATCATGGAGAGATATGTTTCAGTTAATAGAGAATGACTTGGACCCACCTTGGGCGCCCAAGTTGGCTTCTTGGAGTTAACAATTTTGCATGATGAGATATTTCAAAAGGCTAAGTTAAATGGGCCCATTCTTGGGTGACTACTTTGAGGATAAGCTTTGTAGATATCTACAGAATCAACGATCAATTATGACTTCAGTTTGGGACACCCAAATGGATGAAGGTGTTGATTTGACATTGTTCTTCATGGTAGAACTCTACTTGCAAGAGATAGGTGTAGGTTTTGTGAGATAAGAATTGAGCTTTGTAATTGTAACTCTTTGGAGTTTAGAAAGTTGATTATTACCTATTTATCTCAAGCAAGTTGAAGAGAGTTTGTATCAGTTTTTATTGTAGGTTGTAAAGAAGATTTGTTGAAGGAAAAAGAAGCATCTCAAGCAAGGATTGGAATTATTGTAATCTTATTCTAAGATTAAATTATACATTGATTCTTGGTGGAGTTTTTTCCCAAAAGGTTTTCTCCATGGTATATGTTGTGTATCTTCTATTCTTTTGCCTAATTCTTCTACAACCTTTTGTCTTTATTCTACAAATGATAAAATGAATTAATCAAATAATCATCCACAAAGAATCTATAACAAATAATACATATTTAGATAAGAAATCTTAAAGTTTTACAAAGTATTAAGCTACATAAACACCTCAATTTTCAACATTTGGTATCAGAGCTGAGGTTGGGTGGAGTATTGGGATGCTTTTCTCTTAAAATATTGGAGATTTTATTGCTGTAGTTGGAGATTTTACTATTTTTTGTTATTGATGATTTTGAAAAATAAGTTTGTTACAATGAATTCTCATTTAGATATTGAAAGGTTCAATGGATCCAATTATGATATGTGGAAATTAAAAATGTTGGATCTCCTTGAAGAGAGAGATCAGTGGTTAGCTATTGGTAATGAAACAAAGTCACCTACAATGATGTTAGATGAGGATTGGGCTATGCTTGATAAAAAGGCAAGAGGGACCATAAAGATTATGTATTGCTAATGGTGTTCTCTTGAAATTTTTAGAAGAAACTACTGCATATAAGTTGTGGAGGAGAATAGGTGATATGTATCAAACTAAAATTCTTACTAATAAGTTGTATCTGAAAAGATAGTTGTATTATCTAAAGATGAAAAATGGTGATTTTGTTGCAAATCATTTGAATGCTTTTAATTTGATTCTAAGTTAGTTAGAATCTAAAGATGTAAAGCTAGAAGATGAAGATAAATGCATTTTGTTACTTTGTTCTTTACCAAAGTCTTGGGAAAATCTAATTTTTGTTGTCAATGGTACTGGTGCAAATCCTAAGATGGACAAACTAATTCCTACTCTCCTATTAAAGGAGATGAGGAGGAAGTCTAAATAGGGAATCCAAGATGCCTTGTTTGTAAAAGGTAGGCCTAAGAAAAAGGAACCTAAGGGATACAAGGAAGGAAAGGGTAAGTTCAAAGGATAGTCTAAAACCCTAGTAAGAGTAAGGTAATTTTTTGGAATTGTGGGAAAGAAGGACTTGTGAATAAGGATTATAAGAACAAGAAAGAGAGTTTTGATTATTCTATACAAGAATCCTCAAATGTCAGTAATGATGCATTGGTTATTTCAGCTAACATTGTTTGTGATAACTCTTTGCTTAATGATTCAGAGTGCTCTTGATGGAGAGGATGGTAGTCACGATGCCATGTGTGACTCGGTACCATGGTTCAGTGAGATTTTTTGGCAGTGACATGGATGCATCATTGGTAAGGTTATCTTCATGTGATTGGGGATACAGTTTTTTCTTGGTTTAGAGTGGTTGCTATTATGTCATGGTTTACTCTTGATTCTAGATTAGAGTTTGGAATATTACATGCTCTCTTGAGACCAGGATGCATGTTATGGTGCATGTCATCTCCTAGGAGGAGATGGTTAGATCATGGATGTCATGTCTATGTTCAAGATTGGAGCTTTGACATTGATCTTGTGTAGTTCTCTTAAGTATTAGGTACATTAATCATTTTCTTGATTACTTCATGATAGTGCTATGTTGCATTTGGATTTTGGGATTGGCTGGTTATAGGTCCTCATGGATACTTGGAGAAATAGGTGAAGCTCGAGTTCTCTTATGGTAAGAGATATATGTTGGAATGGTTACTTGTAAGAAAATCTATTTTCAATAGTAAAGACCGAGAAGCCTACACCTTGGTTGGACGTGATTTCAACACAATCGGCAATTTCACATGCCTCCAATGAGGCAGTTTGGATACAGAGACTTGGGAAAGGTATTGGTTTTAATTGCAAGTTAAACTTGAATGTGATAGTCAGAGTGCTATGTGTTTATCCAAAAATCTATGTATCATGCTCATACTAAGTATGTTGATTTTAAGTATCACTTTGTGGGAGAAATGGTTGAGAATGGGAAGGTATTAATTGAGAAAGTTGACACTTTAATTAATGTTACAAGTTATATTATGAAACCAATTCCTATAGATAAGTTCTCTTGGTTTTAATCATTTTCTTGGAGCTTCATGATTATGCAGGTTGCATTTGAAGTTGGCATGGATTGATTAGTTGGTGAAGGAAGGCCATTGACCTTGAGTCTTGTACTTGATTTATATTAATGATTCCTTGTTGAGAATAATTGCAATGTATAATGTCAAGTGGGAGAATGTTGGAAATAGGATGCTATTTAATTGCAATCCTAAACATTATTTTTTTCATGTATCTCCTAACTCCTTGGAAAGTGTTCTCAAACACTAGGATTAGAAAGAGATTACTACTGAATGAAATAATCATGTTAATTGACATTTGTAATTAATTCTAAATGTTAGGAGCACATGGGGTGCCCACATGGAAGGTTGAACTCACCTTGATTTTTGTTAACTGTTTGGAGAAAAAGATAACACTTTTGTAATGCATGTAAAGATCCTAGAAGTTAGGGATTGATGTTTACATGCATGAAGTTCAGTTTAGTTTAGTTCAGATTAGATCAGTTTAGTCCAGTTTAGTTTAATTCAATTCAGTTCAATTTAGTTCAATTTAGTTCAATTTAGTTCAGTTCAGTTCAATTTAGTTCAGTTATGCTTTAGTTATCTTCAATTGCATTTAGTTAGTTTCAAATGAATGCTAGTTGAATTCAGTTAACTTGGAATGCATGACTAATGACTTGATTTGCATGAAAGGTGACAAGTGACTACTTACAGTTAACAAGTGATGATCAATCATGCATGGTATTTTTATGAATGGTGGAGAGATATGTTTCAGTTAACAAAGAATGGCTTGGACCCACCTTGGGCACCCAAGTTGACTTCTTGGGGTTAACACTTTTGCATGATAAGATATTTCATAAGGTTGAGTTAAGTGGGCCCATTCTTGGGTGCCTACTTTGAGGATAAGCTTTGAAGATATCTACATAATGAAGGATCAATTATGACTTCAATTTGGGACGCCCAAATGGATGAAGGATTTTATTTGAATTTTTTCTTCATGGTAGAACTCTACTTGCAAGAGATAATGTAGTTTTTGTGAGATAAGAATTGAGCTTTGTAATTTTAACTCTTTGGAGTTTACAAAGTTGATTATTGCCTATTTATCTCAAGAAAGTTGAAGAGAGTTTGTATCAGTTTTTATTGCAGGCTGTGAAGAATATTTGTTGAAGGAAAAAGAAGCATCTCAAGCAAGGATTGGAATTATTGTAATCTTATTATAAGATTAAATAATACATTGATTCTTGGTGGAGTTTTTTCCCAAAAGGGTTTCTCCATGGTATATGTTGTGTATCTTCTATTATTCTATCTAATTATTCTACAACCTTCTATCTTCATTCTACAAATGATAAAATGAATTAATCAAATAATCACCCACAAATAATCTATAACAAAGAATACATATTTAGATCAACAATCTTAAAGTTTTACAAAGTATTAAGCTACACAAACACCTCAATTTTCAACAAACCCAAGGTTCACGCCGAGTGTGTTATTGTGGGATAACATGAGTCTCAAACTACATCTCACTATAGTATTAGCAATAGGACGCCAATTTGTAAAGCTCATGTAAAGGAAAATCAACACAAGATATATGATAGACTTTAATTTCAATTCTTATGTTTACAAATTCAATTGAAATGAAACCAAATTAAACTAGATCTAATGAAATGAATGAAATAAAAACTTAGCAAACTGAAATAGAGATCTGATAACCACAAATAGAAGCACAAAAATGATTTTTTTAATGTTGTAAAATGCAGATTCAAGTCTAATATGAGACTAAATTTCCTAGATGGGGGAATGAGTCCCAGTTAGGGTTTTTGGTAGATTTAGATAGTGAAAAATAGTCAACACAAAATTCCTAGAAATCGGGAGAAAAGACCTATATTAGGACTAAATCACTCAGATGGGCAAATGAGTCCCAGATTAGGGTTTTGACACTAAATTTTAAAAAAATTGAGTTGATTTTAAAGTTTCTAGATTGTATGTTGGCTTGACTATTTGCAATTGTAGAATTTTAGTGAAATTAAATGATGCAAGTTGCAAAAAATGAAACCTATATGCACTTTTCACTAATGCAATGTTTAGAAGCCCTAAATGAAAATTAACTAATGCAAGATATAATGAAAATTTAATGTAATCCAGATCTAGAACTGCAATTTTCTCTAAATAATAAATATAGGGTTCAAACGTCGGGTTGACCAAAATGAAAAGAAGGAAATAGGGTTCCACCTTTTAGGAGATGGAACAATTAGGGGGCCTATTTCACTCTCAATTCATTAGGAAAACAAGATCCCTCAACCAAGTGACTCAATTGAGGGAAGTCAAACTATTAGGAGGTTTCCTTAGGTGTGATTAAATGGGGGGTTCACCATTAAATGAATTTTCTAAGGAGAAATGGAAACTTGAACACACTAAACCCTAGAAACCTAGAACATGAAATCAGATCACAAAACAAAAAGATATAAAAAAGTACCTGGATGATCAAAGATGACTAAACAAGGCCTGAAAACCCTAAAAATTATTGTTTCTGATGTGTACTAGGAATCATATGCTATACTAGGCATTTAGTCCTAGTTTAGGGTTTATGGGCAGAATCTGGAATCCTCAATAACAAGTCAAAATACACTAAAACTTAGTAAAATGTTCATATGCCGAAGGTGGCGATTTAGTCTCATTATTAGGGTTTCTTTGATATTTTTGTAGCCTCTAGTGATCTTTTGTAGATTTCATTTTGTCCAATCTTCAGGACCGAAAAGTATGAATTTTGATCTGTAGGTAAGTTTCCATGAAAATGACAACTTCTTGACAACTTTATTCAATCTTGCAACTTCGTAACTTTGTCTTCAAAGGATCTCCAAGCTTCCAATTCACCTAGATCTACAAACAAACATAAAGAGGGAAAAATATTGTTGTGTTAGGGAATAGGGGTTTTCCTTGGTCAAACCCCATTCTGGTAATTAAACCTTCAAATGAAATGAAATAACATGAAGGAATGATGAATGAATAAATATAATGTTGCAACTCACCAAACCCTTGAAATAAATTCTACAAACTTGTATGAAAAGGCTAGCATGAATGTAGATCTTGACTCTTGATTGTTGATATGAGATAATGTCTTTGAATGCTTGCTTGAATCATGGAACCTACATCACAAATGTTAGCTCAAAAAAACACATGATGCATGATGACTTTGACATGATGCTTGAATCTTGAATGTAGCTCCAAAATTATTGATAATTAGCTCTTGAATACTATTGAATTCTCTCTTGATCATAAGTTTGTTATAATACTTGAATAGGCTTAGATGAAATTATGTGAAATAACCTTGTATTTATACTTTTTTATGCCAAATTTCACAAAATTAAAACACTACAAGCCGAGATCAAATATAGGAGAATACAATCTTGCCAAGAATTAAATTCAAAATAGGTCCAAACTAAAGTAGGAATCATACGCCCAAGGTGGTGTATGAGTCCCAATGACATAAAATTGGGACACAAACTTCAAGAAATGTTAAGTTCAATGCAATATTCAGAGTTGAGCCTCAAAACCTAGATGGGAACCATATTCCTAAGGTGGCGTATGAGTCCCAAATCACTAGATCTAGAACACAACCCAAAAACATGAATTATGATTTTTCTTTATTGAATTTCAAGATTATCCTTCAAAAAATGCATTTAATTAGGCTTGTGGATGCAAAATTAGACCAATTAGGGCATAAAAGCCATGCTTTAATAGGGAGGGCCCAAAAAAGTGTGAAAACGTAAAGGGATACATTTTCTTACACTACAATGTCATGTGTTTTCATTGTGTTTTTTGACATTTATGTTTGTGTATGTTGTCTTGTTGCATTTTATACATGTGTGTGTTCCTTTTTCCTTATATTGTATTGCCATGGGTTCTTAGATCTTGGGGGCTTGTGCACTCTCCATTGATCCTTAGTCATCCTATCTCTTCAACATTTGGAAAATCAAACTCCTCTTGATATATTTTCTACTTTAGTGTGAGTCTGAGTGTAAATTCATACTCTCACTAAAGTGGTGGATATATGTAGTGTCGTAAATTTTCACCCTTGACATTTCCAAATTATGTTGTACTCCCCTTAATTTATTGAACATGATTAACGATTTAATTTCCTAAATTATGTATTTTATGGCCTATTTTTAACAACTTCTGAGAAATTGCAAGCATTAAACAAATACATTTATTTAATGTTTTTCCCCTAACACATAAAATCCTAGAAAATAGGGCGAAGACTAAGACACCCTTGGGTATCTAAGTCCCCCTATTTTTCCAGGATCCAAATTTAAATATGTTGGGTTTGACATTTCAACATTTGAAATTCAATTTACAAATGTCATCTATCATGATTTAATTTGCGAGAAATAGAATAAATGCATATAAATACCTACTTAGTGCATCATTTCAAATCTAAGAAGTAAGAGATTAACATCAAGAGATAGTCAAGAGAAACATATTTGTGATTTATTTCAAAAATTAAATACCCAAGCATCATGTCAAAGTTTATATGAGTTCATGTTTTTATGTTTGTGAAAGCTAACCCTTGTTGTAGGTCTCCAAGCAATTCAAGCCAATCAAAGCAAGCAAGATACAAGACCTTGAGGAGATTTGTATGACTTTAGTACTTCAAGGAAGCCATTGAAGGGTGGTGAGTTGAAAAAATTTGTGGATTCATCATTCCTTTATATCATTTATCATTTCATCATTGGCTTTGCCATTATGGAAGTGGAAACACCAACACGAGGTTTGACTAAGGCAAACCCCTAAATTCACGATATTTCCATTCTCTTTGAATTTTTAGGTTTCAAGTTTGGATAGGATTGAAAGGATTTTGAAGATAATTTATCCATTGTTTCATTCAAAACCCTACACCTTGTCAACTCAGAAACTCACCTACAAAATTATCCGACAATGATCGAACAAATTTATAGGCAAGAATCAGAGGTCCATATTCGACATTAGAGGACTATAAAAATAGATCCAAGACACCCATATAAGGAAATATATGCCCTTGGATTCCTATTTCCTCCTATTTATACCAACACAAAACTTTCAGGATGGGTACACAACACTCTACCCTTCCTAGATCTACCTGCAAATCCCTGTTATAGTTTGCCAATTTTCAAAATCTTGCATTTTTCATATTAGGGCACATAATCTAATTAGGATAATCAAGGAAAATAAATTACAATCCATTCCAAGGCTCAAAATTATTTAGATATAGGTCTGATTGACTCACCTTCATGGTTGAAAGTAAATCTAAACACCTTGTTGATTTGCATCCTAATGTACCTTTGAAAAAGGAAATAAATTTAATCCTAGGTTTAGAAATTAAACTTAGGGTTCCATTTTTCTATGTTACACTAGACATGGGAGTTGATTCAAGAAGGAACAAGGATGAAGGATTGTCTATAACAATTATTTTTATGTCACTAAATGGTAAAACTAGATGATTTACAAAATATCCAAGAAATGTAAGGATTATTTGACATTTTTCTCCTCTTCTAGAAGAGTGAGGAAAATTCATCCACAAAATGGTCATTAACAAGTTGCTCAAGAGGAGGAATTGGGTAAATAAATTCCTTTAACTATTCATTGAGACAAAAAATTATCCAAAAGGCAACCAAACCCTTCAACAATAAGCACATATAGATTCAAAGCCAAAGGAAAAACTTGTAAAATGGACCTAAAAATCCCAAAGGCACTAGATTATTAGCCATTGACAATAATACAAGAAGAACATGGTAACTAATTGAATAAATCAAGGCCAAAATCCTAGATCATGTACCATGGCCAAGATAAAATGCCACTCAATTTGGTCATAGCTTTAGAAAAATCAATTTTGATGAACAAAGCCTTCTAATGAGAACACCTAGCCCAGTCCATAACTTCCCATATCTTAATTATATTATCTTAAATGTATCTATACTCAAGAAAAAACTAGTTTTCTCAATCCTCACAATTTGAGGAAGGATATGACACAACTTCAAAGGAAAATATTTGGCAATGATCTTATTAGAGAGATTGAGCAAGGAAATGATCCTCCATTTACAAATATCCTCTAGGTATCTTGATTTAGTTATGAAATTGATATCCTCTTTGTTGATAATTTTCCCTAATGATTTGGAATGAAAATATTAAAAAGAAGCTTTGTGCAAGTCATTTCCAACACAATTCCAAAGGGCCTTATAAAATTTTGAATGGAAGCCATCACAACCAAGAGCCTTTTTGGTGCAGGAGCACCCAATACACACAGTTTAAAAAATATTCATCCTTTGAAGGAAGCATATGAATTAGGAAAATAGGGTTATTTGAGTCATTTTATGATTTAATAAGACATTTGATCCCATTAATGATGTAATTATGGGTCTTTAATGTTAGTTAGTTCAAAAAAATACAAAAGGTTGCATAACAATGTACTTATTGTCAACAAATTGTTAAAAGTGAAAAACTAGGCAATTAGGGGTCTAATTGGTAAAAAGTTGGTTTCCAACGTCCACCTAATTAAAATTTCAGTTGGAGGATGTTGGGAAGGGTGGTTGGATGTTAAATAAGTCTCTCATGGTTGAGGCATGGTTGTTGAATCATTTTCTTTGAAGTTCTAATGAAAAAAGTGGTTGTTTTCTGGAAATTTATGTGTGTAAATTGTTGCTAAAATGCATGGTACGACCTCTGTACGATCTGTACGGGATCAACCCTATTATGGTTGGAACTAGGAGAGTGTCAGATTTCATTTGGCATTGATTTGATATAATTTCATTGAGTATAGAAAAAGTTATAGCCATTTTAGTAGGGGCAGGTCTGAAACCCTCAAAACAAGGGTTTGGTTGAAAAATGGCTCTTCCTTCCATCTCCACATTGTAAAAATGTTGATTCTTGGTAGGACGGAAGGTACTTGTGTAAATTTTCATATTTCCTTGGTTCTGGAGAATTGCAAGGTGTGTGGAGGATTTTATGCATTGAACTAGGTCTGGCATCTTCATGTGACAGGCCTAATTGGTGAAGCAAAAAGTGAGTTTTGCTTGTTTTGTGTGGATTTTTCTTAGAGAGGCACTTAGGAATGTTGAAAATGGTTGTAATTATCCTATAGGAGTCTGAATCAAGGCTTTGGGGTGAAGGGGAGAGCCTAGGTAATCAAAATCCTATTGTGATAAGCAAATTAGGCCTCTTGGAGACATCGGTACATTGGTCCATGGTTACTCTTCCATCTACTGCCAAAAGGTGAGACTTTGGGGTATTGTAGAGGCATATCATAGTTTCCTAAATTCAGTAGTTTGAGCCTGAAATAGGCTTGTGGGTGGATTTTATTTAGACTGTCCTACCAGGTAGTGTTACAAGCATTCAAGGCTAAAGAGGCCTAGCGGTATGAGTGATTAACAAATGGAGTTTCCTAAGTGCTAATTAGAATGTTGTGGCCTAGTTTGGTCATTTGTAACTTGTTCAAATTAATTCCAATCCCTTGGTTGTGTTGAGTACAAGAACCCTAGGTGAGTTGGGTCATTTCCTTGAAGGAGTAGTGGATTGACAAAGTCCACTTAAAGGGGTATTTGAGAGAAGTTGTGCTAAGTGTGTGGTTTGATCATTTAGTTGATCATTTGAAGAAGCTTCCCCTGCCCACTTTGCATCACTTTTCAATGGTCATGGTACAAACAACTTCTTTAATGTCAACATGGAGAGAAATTGATCACAAAGGGCATGTTGTGTGGAGGAAATTTGACAAGGAAAAACCTTGAGGCACTCCTTGAAAGTGAGTTTATGTTCAAGATAATTTTCTTGAGCTATGAAAACTTTCTCATAAAGTTGGAAAAAATCATGAAGAATATCAGGAAGTTTTTAAAGAATATTATGTCCATTTTTGGTCTATTTTATGCCATGTGAATTAAGACGATTTATGGGAGCTTGAAATAAATCCTTGGATGTTCTATCCCCAACCTTAAGCTATTGTAGGTTGGATTTAATGTGAGCGCCTTTGGTTGAATGGTTATAAAAAAAATTCTTATGATGGAAAATATTAGACACTCTAACCTACAAAGCACTAGAAAAGGGGCCGACTTAAAGAGTTGTAGAAGTCGTGTAAAGCTTTGAGGTTGTGACCTCATATGCATAATATCAAAATATGTCCAATTGGCATCCATATATGCATAGGAAACAAGAAGCACACTTAATCGTTCTATTGCACCAATAAATATTGCCATTTGGCTTAGTGGGCTTGGCTTCTAATTTTCACTCTTACCTAGCAAATAAGTATTTAAAAAGAATTAATTTTTTCAACTCTGAGGTAATACTCACTTTCCATTGAATTTTGAACTTGATGGGATTGTGGTATGAAAAAGTGACATTTCATAGAGGCTCCATTGAGAGTGGAAAATATTTGGCAAAGGAAAAAAAAAGGAATGTGTAGAAATAATAGCATGATCCAAGCATTTAAAGACTCTATAAGGCCTAGCCCAAAAAAAATCCATGTTTATCAATAGGAATAATTATGGCAACAACCCATATTGGGATAAAAAAGACTTGATTTACTATGCACATAATACCACACTTCCCTTTCTCCAACTATCCAACATAAAGACAAAATCCCATTTTTATCATATTCCATATCAACAATATTAAATTTTCCACACATGACCCAAATAGCAGAAATAAATAAATCAGCAATCCATCACCACAATAGACATCTCTTAACAAGATCACTGAAAAAATAACTATTTATAATGCCAAAAGAATGATTCTTGATATTTAAGACAACTTCTATCATATGGTTAGTGGGGTTAGAAATATGATTGACAACATGTTGAAGCCACCTAGGAGAGAGAAATTTGACAGCACCTCCACAACCAACATTGTGATTTCTACAAAACATGGATTTGGATAGTCAAATAACATGACAAACAATAGAAAGAAAAAAACCAAAAATCTTGACATCTTATAAACGAAGAACATCTAGAGTTGAATGCTTATAAAAAAATATCTTAGTATATATTTCTTTGGGAGGTTAGTAACACCTCAAACATTCTAGGAGATAAAATTAATTTGTGGGAATCAAGAAGCATCTCATCATTATCCAACTCTTGGAGAGAAGAATAGCGATTTTACAAAAAATATTTGATGATAAAAATATCCAATTGAATGTCGAGAATCAATTTTTTTTTTGCAATGTACTCTCCCTCCTCCAATCACCCAAGTGGGCTATGAGAATATTTTAGATACTTAGGAGAGGGGGTAGAGTGAACAAAAGCTTTTAGTTGAGAATATAGAACAAATGTTGGTTGTGATATTCAAGATAACCTTGGCCTAAAAGAAGGCTCACTACTAGGTGGGATAACCACTTTCCCCTTCTCATAAGGGTTTGAAACTTCTATTGGACACATCTTACTATTTGGGTGCTCTGAACTGGGTTGGGTTTTAGCCTGAGAATTGTTGGATTTGGCATTCTTGTTTTTGTGGTTTGTAATTGTAGTCCATTTATCATCATTTTTCAAGGAAGGAACCTCCACAAGTTAGGGAGGTGATTTGACCTAGGAGTCTACCAAAGGGAAATCCTTGATTTTATTCTTGACAAACTAGCATTGGAAACAATTATTGGGAAAATTAAGGTATACCACATGCTAGGTGTGGTGAAGATGTCTAATATGAATGTCCATGCATTCTTCCAAATCTTTGGACAAGTCAATCTCAACACATATATGCTTTTGTAGATGAGATTGAAAAAACCTATAAGGCTCAACACATATTACTTACACAAGGGAAGCAACAATGGTGTTTAAAAAGTGCCAATAGGGTAAGATTAAACCAAGGAACTCAAGTCAAACAAGCACAAAAAGGGTATTTTCATTCAAGATCGAAAGTGAAGTCTTAAAAATGGTTTTGTGAAATTATGGAGATATCAATGACAATTTTCATATCCACTTCTCAATAATTTACTATAAGAAAATTGTGCATTTATGGAACCTATCAACTCCCTTGCAGTATTAATTGCTACACAAATCAACTCAATATAGAGGGTATAAAACATAATGTTATTGATTATTTCCATAATTTATTATTATAATCTTGAGCTTAAGAGCCCTCTACAACTTCTATAACTAGCAATATGAGAACAAACACATTTGACTACCATTGTAGTATATAGAACAAATTGCAAAGATTGTTTGAGCCAATCATATGGTGAGCAAGTCAAGTTGAAAGCCTCGAAACATCTATGGCTTCACATTTCCAAGTTTCAAGATTTTTCAACTGTTCATCAAAACCAATAAATTATAACTTGCCCTAAATTTGTGTCATAAGTTCAAAGACTAAAAATATTGAAACTTAAAAAAAGTTGGATACATTTTCAAGTTTGAATGTTATTATTGAATTAAATTAAGGTTAAGATAAAATGATTACCAATTTTTTGATGAAACCCTAGGTCATGAGATTTGAAAATTAGTTTGAACCTTAGTTAGTTCTAGAACTAAAAATTAGGGTAAAACAATTGACAAAGAAACCCCTAGAAAATGTTTAGATTTAAATATGGAGGGAAACAAAAAATGATAGAAAAATGAGCAAGTAATGAGCAAAACCACATCCAAATCAAATCTCATGTACCTAGAAACCTTAAGAATGTTTGTCAAAACAATTAACTCGTGGTATTTCCTAGAAAAATCATGTAATCCACCATATGATAAAGAAAATATTGAATTAAATATCTAAAAGATTTCATTATTAAGTATAAGTCACTCAATCTAAATGGCTGGTATGCATAACTACCATCTTTTACTGTATGTTGACAAAATTATAAAATCAATTTAAAAATTGTGCAATTCACCATAGATAAAGAAAATTTGAATAATGTCTAAAAGATTTCACTATTAAATATAAATCACACAATCCAAATGGTTGGTATGCATAACTACCATTGTTGACAAAATTGTAAAATCAGTTAAAAAAAATTTATGTAATCCACCATTTAATAAAAAAAATTGAATCAGTCTTAAGAGATTTCACTAATAAGTATAAATCATTCAACTCGAATTGCTGGTATGCATAGCTACCATCTTTTACTGCATATTGACAAAATTCTAAAATCAATTAAAAAATTAGGTAATCCACAAAAAATTAAATTGTTAAAAAAGATTTCAGTATTAAGTATAAATCATTCAATCAGCCAAAATACCAGTTAAAAAATTATGTAATCTACCGTATAATAATAAAAGATTTCATTATAAAATATAAATCATCCAATCCAAATGGCTACCCAAAGAAAAAACAATACCAGTAGTTCAAAAGTAGACATGATTTTATCACATAAGCACTGGACAAGATATCATGGTATGAAACTGTGCAGTCTCAATATTGATGTTCTGCAGGGATTTCTCTGTCTAAGCTGTAATACATTTTCTTCCCTTACAAGATATGCTATTAAACCATCTTGAAATGTAGAGACTGAATATCATGGAAACAAAAACAAGAAGAAATCAAGAGTTGATTAAATCCCTTGCAACAAGAACTAAGACCCATTTTTAACAATTTCAAATCTTGAACCACAAGATAAAACTAAAACCACAAAAAATTAAATGCTACGAGATCTTGTGATTGAAGTCTTGGGCTTTATGTCATAAGAGTTCTTGATGAAGTGAGCCTTTGCAGCAAACTGTAGCGCTCTTTTTTCAATCATGGGATGATCTTCCAATTCTTCTTTGTTCTTGGGCTGCAATACAGAGCTGTCAAATACAGATAAGATATTCTCCACCGCTTCAATAGTTGATCTCATTTGTGCATTTTGCTCTGCTTCATCAACCGTACTGATACTTCTTTCTGGGGAATTCTGAGTCCTTATGATGTCTAATATTGACAGCTGATGTCCTTGTACTCTTTCAAGAACAGTTTCTAGTTCTGCCTTCTCTTTTGCCAGAGACCTGGAGGATTGCTCTGCAGAGGAAGCTCTGTGTAGAAAATGAGCCTTGAGCTCCTCAGCTCTTCTCTGCTCTTTCTCCTTCAAAACCCTCTTCAAATTTTTCTTATAAGACTCGATCTCATCCATCATCTAAATGGGAAGCTTAGCTCTCTACACAGAAACAGAAAAGAAAAGCAAAAGGTAAACAGAAAACATACTGGCAGAAAAGTGGGTCGCCACATTATAAAGAAAAATGTTGGAATTACTGTACATACCTTGTGAATGGCGGCGCAGAAGGTTTGAGGTTATCTCCCAATGGCTGCCAAACCCACAAGAAAATAATTCCAGAGAAGCAATGTTGAAGAAGAATGCAGTGAAGAATCCTTATGAGAGCATTGGATGAAGAAGCATAGCAGGCCCTCTTCTCCAACTTATGTTTTATATCTATAAAATATCTGAGAGAAAGAACGACGCCCAAGAAAACAAGAATATCTGGAGATTTAAACTTATGTTTTAAACTCATTGTTTTCCTTAATTTAAAATGGAGACGTACACATTCCAATTTCCAATCATCAATTTGAGAGGCAAAAGTTATAGGTCCAACACGACCTGCTGCAGGTAATTTGAATGATCAAACAAATAACACATCAATTAGAACCTAAATTAAGATGGATATTTGTAAAATATAAATGTTAATGGAAATGAGAAGGAAAAGGGGTGTCTGGTTATCTTAATGAGTTGTTCTGATTTTATATTGAAATGATGTAGAGAATGCTGAAATGACTTAAATTTTTGATATAGAGACTATATGTTAAAAAACTCACACAATTTTTGGGGGTCATGTCAAGGCAAGTCTTCAGTGGATGATGTGTCAGAGTTTATTGTTGCGATGTAGATGGTTGATAAGTTGACTAGTTGAGATGTGGATGGTTGATCAGATGACGTTGGGTGGTGAATGGTTCTCATGGATCTAATGGAAGAGTGGTGAATGGATTTTATTTTTAATTAGATAAACTCTCTTGACTAGGGCTATGAATCGAAAGAGAGGTTTGAAAGAACCTTGAAACCTCGAACAACAAGAAAGAGCAAAATTAATATGAGAGTAGATGCTACAAAGAAATGGGCTTTAAAACTAGAAAGGCCTTTGAGAAACAAACAACAAACTAATGCCAAAATAGGTGAGTGGATTTTGTTGATTTAGGTGGCTTGGTGTGTTTATGGGGAGAAAGGGATGTGAGCAGCTAAGGTTGAAAAATAAACTTGGTGGAGAGAGTTGCCTATGCCTTCACCTTGGTTTGATGAGTATCCTTTGAATTGGAAGACCAAAAGCAACCTCAATCTATTCATTGGGTGTATTAAGCTAGTTGATGATAAGGGGAGGGATCAAAGTGGAAACACGTACTTCATGTTTCAATCTTGTGTCAATATTAACTTGTTCCTACTTGATGTTAGGTTGCTCTATGATAGGAAAGCAATGAGGGTATTGCATATCAAGAATGAAGGTATTTTAATATGTTTTGAAAGGAATTGTTGTTATTAGTGTTGTTTGAAATAGTGTACTGTGTTGCATTGAATTTGGAAGTTGTTAGGAGTTTGTCTTTTGTTTTATATTTTTATATTTCTCTAAACGTTTTTGTAGTTTTATTTAATTTGTAAATACTTGTTTGAACATAAATTAATTAATCCAAGACAATATTCTAAAACCATAAAAGGAGAAACCATATTGCTTGCAAAAAATAAATAATTAAATTAATTTTTTTTTATTGGAAATAATAAAGTTCATATTAACATGCAATTAACTAATATGCAATTTTATTTATTTATTTATCCCTTTTCTAGAAAAAGTAAAAAACTGTTTTCTAAAAAAATAACAGTGAACTAAAATTTTACCACTTGAACTATCCTAAATCCTTTGAAATCTAACAACAAATACTTTCTTTTATAAAAAAATGCATTTCACCTAATTTTGTTAACCTGACTAAACTATATTTCATCCTTCTAGAGGTTCTTCAAAATTATCCTATGATAAAAATCTTCTTATGTGGGAATCCTAGAAATGGTAAAATTTTAATGCCATGTAAAATTTCTTTTTAAGAACAACATAATTTGATTTCAATTATAATTTTTTTATATTAATAGTAAATGATTAAATGTAAGGGAAAAAAGTACGAGATTTGACTAATGACTTGACATATTCTAAAGTTTGGCTTTTTCTATATTTTAATATACAACAATTATACTAGTTCTACAAATAAGATATAGACAAAGGAAACTATTTTTGAATCTAAGGAACCTATATTTACTTTCCCACAACAACAATAAACCTAAATGAACCTATTCTAATACAATTATCAAATAAAAAAATATAAATATATTCTAAACTACACAAATTATAGATCCCACACTAGTAAGAAAAAATATAATCTAAGAAAATAAGGAATTGTACACTTGTAGTAGAGTGCTACATACACAAAGATAGTTGGGGGTGGCTATGCAATCCTCATAATTGAATCATTAAGCTTCTACTCTCCTTGTGACTGGATAATTATGATTGAATCTTTGAGATAGGTAGCCAAGTAGAGGAGTTGGGATGCTTGGGAATGCTAGTGATTGTAAATGGTTGGATTTAATTATAAAATTTTGGTGGTCATAGAGAAGTTTGGGTAGAGTTTGGTTGTTTCCTATAAATTTCTTAGATACTAGAAAATGGATAGGATTGCATATTTTATATCTAGGAAATTTTGTTTAGGAATGAAAGCACAAACAATGAATTTAAATCTGAAGAGGCTGGAGAGGAAATACAATAGAAATTCATATTTTGAAAGAAATTTATATGTGAAATTGAAAATGAAAAAATTGCTACTTTTGACAGTTATGAAATTTGATGCAATGAAAACATTTCATCACCTAGGGAAATTCACAATAGGTGGAAAAGTAACAAGATTTTCAAAAGGATGAAGTCACATGAATACACTGGAAGATGAGTAGATTATCCTAGAGGGTCTAACAAGTGGGATTTCACCTTGGAGACCCATTTCAACTATTACATCATCATTTAGCATGCTATGCTAACTTATTGTGGATTAGTGTCATCATAGGACAAGCCATGTTGGATCATATGATTTTGGGAACATACAAAGATAAAATTATAAATGTGATTAGTACCATTGGTGCATATTTGTCTATAGATGTGGTCTCATTGTCCACCTTAACCTTGTGTGTACCTTCTTCCTAGACATAGTGTGATGTTATGAAGTGCCTTTGGGAATTTTCTATGAGAGGGTTGAAGTTTGAAACTTCTTTAACTCTAAGGTAAATAACATTGTTGTTTACATAAGATAGAAGACATAAAATAAATGTGATGTGGAATACCTAGGCATATTATCTATCGATGATTGAAACAATGCTTGATTTTTCTACTTGATAATGATTTTGAATGAGTCTTTTAGTGATCAATACCTAGATAGCTTATGTTCTAGGGCTTTCCCTTAAGTACACAAACCTAGGCACTCAATTCAAATATTTTTGTTTGAAAGTTAATTACCAATGGACAATTTAGGAAAAAATGGTTTTCTTAGAATAAATAGGACTATATTTTAATTTGGGGGATGGGATCACAAAAATGACTCTATCCAAATACCTATGATATAATCTAAGAGGCATAAATGGGTTTAATGGGATTTAATAAAAGTAAATGTGATCCATAAATGTAGATGCTTATATCACACTCAAGTAATCAACATATAAATATTCTCATTAACAACCTTACAAAAACACATTCAACACATTATATTTCCACCTCTAATGAATGGTATAACAGTATAAGTATGTTCATAACAATTAATAAATTCAAAAAAAATAACAAAATTAAATCAGGAAAGTGATATTTCCATAAAGACCAAGACAATAAGATTATGCTAGAGAAACCATGAAAGGGAAAAAATCCAAAAAGAGATTTTTTTCCCTCATTCAGTAGGCTTTAGTCTAAGACAAATGTACACAATTCCTCTAGGACAAGATAGGTCTATGATAATAATTGCATATATTCTCAACACCTGTAATATGCCTCTATCACCATGAAATCTATACACATACACTTACAACAAAAAAATAAATGATACAAAGGTCTTTAATTAGAGCCAACCTCCCTCAACATTGTGTACAATGAACTTATGTCTTTTATATATCCTCCCAAACAGAAATAATGGAAGATAAAAATTAAAAAAGGTGAATTACAATGTAAAAACCCTTCACATTCTTGTTAAGAATGTATTTTAAATTTTCTATATTGCACCCTTAATAGACTATATACACTCATTCATAATATTAGGACCCTTTCTAAAAGTAGTTAGTTATCCCATGGTTTTATTCCCATTATTTTGTAATACCATTCAATGGTTTCCTACAATTATTTAGTTATAAATAAATTCACATGGATTAAGGGCCAAGTTACCCTGGCTTAGCTTTAGAAGATAGAGCTAAAGATCTCATGTATCTCATGTTTATAGGATAAATATTTATTTTGATGTCTTAAAAAATATTAAATTATTATAATCTTCCAATTAGACATGTGCACAAGTAAATAAGTGCAATGAAATAATAACAATGTAATATTACATAGCTAACTTAGTTTTACACTACAAAAATGAGCCCATAAATTTATAGAGAAAGGGTACGTCTAATCAATGCATAAAAGGTGGAAGTTAACTAAAACATCTAACATTATTATTGGAAGCTAAGTTTAGTTGATCAAACATGATAAATGGGATATAACTCAACATAAATGAGATGTGTGTTAATTAGGTGCATGAGGCATATGCAAATAATTGAATGACACAATATATCTAAGTGTGCTCAAGGAAATAGAGTGAGTAGATAAATATAAATGAGACTTATACTAGCTTAGTGAAATAACATAAAAATATATCTTAGTGTGAACATTCTAACATTTTTGAGACCACTAGAAAATGTGAAATACTATAATCTTTGTTAGGAATATTACATCATTTATTAGGTTGTATGGTTTACCATATGCAAATTATAATTATATTAGAATTGGTTTTGATTGTATTACAAGTTGTTATAAGAATTCAACTATGTAAAGGGAGTTGTTATAGGAGGTGTAACAATCATCCTATAATATAGGATATGTAAGTCCTATATATAATATGTATTGAATGAAAAATAATGGTGAAACACATATTATTTTGTGTAAATATTTTGCAAGCTTTTATTATTTCTACCCATCTTTCTCTCGATCTTGTTATTAAAATTAATACATTGAATATGCTTTGAAAGAGTGTTCTTACCAAAAGTGTTTCCTTGAGTAAATATTTTGTTAACTATTAATTGTTTATTTATTGAGATTTATATAGATCTATTCTTACTTTCTTTGTTTCTCTCATGATATTAGTGTAGATCTACTATAGTTTCATTCAATTTGGTATCAAGGCTAGAATAAATTGTTAGATATGTGGGAGGAGAGGCTATCATATTAATCCTTGTTTGAGTGTGATCTCTACATAATGTGATCTTATTTTTAGATACGTATAATGGACACCACTAATGGAGACTAAGAAGTTCAACAACACTAATTTTGAGCTTTAGAATTTCAAGATAAAAGATATTCTTGTTGATATAGATCTGTGTGTTGTATTATGTGTTTATAAACCCTATGGAATGTCTACACAATACTAGTGAGGGATTATAGAAAATCATGAGCTTTGTTTCACCTTTTCATTTTTGATATAGTTCATTTTAGTGTATTGGGATAAAGCACCACCAAAAACCCCATATCAAGTTGGGGAATTATATCAAATAAAATCCCTTTCCAACAAAAAAATCTTTGGAAGAAGTTGTATTAATTTATACTGAGTGATAATGGTTCCATGAAACAATGCTTGAATTTATTAAACATTTTGGTGAGCCAATTGGTTTTTGTCGATGTAAATATGGATGAGGAAGACTAGTGCATCATAATACTATATTCTTTTCCATATTCATGGAACAACCTAGTTATGGTGATCATTAGTAAGATATCAAAGTTAAATATTAATGAGGTCATTGGTGCCTTATTGCAAGAAGAAATAAGGTGAAAATTTTAGAATCCATCAAGGATGGTAGGGTCATAAAATATTAGTGAAAGGAAAAGGAAAATAATTATAAAAGAGATAAAGTATCCAAATCCAAGGGAAAATGTAAATTTCTTGGAAAATCAAAGGTGAAATTCTAGAACCATGGAAAGAAGGATCGTATCTAAAATCAATGTGTGGAGAAGACTATGGAATAATTTGATTGATTTAGACTTGAAGACCTCCAATGATGAATTTGAAGATGTATTCTTAACATCTACCATCACACATGCATACAAAAATATATCATTTATTGATTCCCTTGCTTCATACCACATGACTTCTAGGAGGGAGTGATTTAAAGAGTATGAGAGATAAAATGAAGGAGAATTATTCTTTGAGATAAATCATCTTAATATCGTTTTCCATGGGAAGGTTAAACTTTTGTTTCAAGTGATGCAAAGTTGAAAAAAAATTGGTCTATGATATATTCTTGGTTTAAAGAGTATCTTGGAATCTATAAATGAACATAATGATTTGAATGTACATATTTCATTTTGCAAGGATGGATGTAAGAATGTTAGAGGAGCCATGGTGTTGGAAAAAGGGGTTCATGTTGGAATAATATTTTGACTTATTTCTAGCACATTTATTAAATGTAATAGTTCTAAATATTCTATTTCAAAATATCATAATATTTCTATTGAGAAGACAATGTTGTGGCACAAGCATATGGTCCACATTGGTGAAAAAGGTCAAAGAACCTTTAAATCTAAGGAAATAGTTGACAAGATTAAAGATTAATTTTTGAATTTTTATTTCTATGAACATTATATCTATTGGAAAAATCATGTTATATTTTTACATGTCATTAGATCTAATGGAATTTTGCACTTGGTTCACAATAATGTTTATGGACTTTTTGATGTTCCTTTATTATTAAAATCCATGTTCTATGTATATATTATTGATAATTTATTTAGGAAAACATGACTACTCTTCCTCAAGAATAGGTATGAAGTATTCTATATGATCAAAGAGTTTAAGGATCTTGTTGAGAACCAATTTGAAAATAAGTTTACAACTCTAAGAACAAATAATGATTGAGAATTTTATTCAATAGAGTTTGAATTTTTTGCAAGTAAAATGACACACCAAGACATAGATCAACTCCATAAACCTTCAATAAAATGGAATTGTATAATGCATGAACAAGACATTGGTGGAGAATTCTAGGATTATGCTTAGTGGTTCTAGGTAGAAGAAGTTAGTATTACTTGTTATTTTATCAATTGATATGTTGCATCGGTGCTTATTTATAAGACCATTAAAGAGGTCTAGAGTAGAAATAATTCCCCACTTTGAGACATCTCATAGAGTTTATCTTTGAGGCATATATACATATATACATAAATAAAAGAGATCAAAATTGGAATCCAAATTAGATAAATTTGAAGGATAATGAGCATCAATTTATGCAATTAGTTATTTGTTTTTTATTAAAAAATAGGGAAAAGGGCCTTGATCCAAAATAAAATAGGAAACAACAGAGACAAACAAGACAAACAGGCCCAAGGCTACAACCAAGACCCACAACCTAGAAGGAAAATAAGCCTAACTAAGAAGCTAATAAAACAAGATCACTAAGAAACATTAAAAGTTGCATGCAAGCATGAAAAAAAAGGCTCACAACCCAAGAACAAGAAAATAACAAAAAACAAAAACAACAAAGATTCATAGCACCCATCAATCCTTGGGACCACATATAAGGTCCTAGTTCTCCTTTATATCATATCAAGGGATTCCACCTAGTCCATAGTTGTTTCTTCCTTGTCTTTTTCTTGAACAGTCTCCTCCTGGGTCTTCCCTTTCTTTTTCCTCTTCTTTTATGATCTTGTTGTGTCCTGACATAGTGCCAAAAATAGCTCTCTGTATTATACCGTCCACTATAGAGATGATAGTTCCAAGTGCATTCTACATTACTTTAAGCTTCTCATTAACATTTTTAGGGCCAAACTTCTCTTCCATTTTATAGACCCATCCCCAAAGATAAGTTATCTGCTCTTTTAGGCTTTCTAGAGACTTAAAGGTTATCTCTTCCTACTAACCATAACCTCCCGTGTCTTCTTCCTTTCTAACATTTTCATTCTCTTGGCCCATTTTTGAGTCTTTCATATCTTCCATATTAACCTCTTCAAACACATTCTCCATCTCTAGGATTGTTTCCTCATTCATAATTTCCACATTAATCTCCTCAAAATTTAACCCCTCATCATTGTTATCCTCTTTCTCTTCATTAAAATTATCTTCATTTTTAGTCTCATTGTTCTCTAGGCTTTCTATTTCAAAAAGGGGAAGGAAATTTTTAGACAAATCTTTCTCCTCCTCAAAGATGATCTTTTTACCTTTTTTGTCTTTTCTTCTGTTCTTATCTCCTACACTAGCCAATCAAGCAGACCATCTTTCACCTAATTGAGAGGGGACAAATCTTTGACCACCCTTGACATTAACATTTGGGTCATCAACGATTTCAATAGTTACATTCTTCGACCCATGCTACAAGATAGTATCATATATCTTATTTTTGTGATCTTGATAGCTTGTAATGGGTTTCCTCTTCATTGGGGTTAATTTTAGCGACTCTTTTCCAAGTTGTCAAGAGAAGGGTTCTCCACACCAACAATTTTGTGAACACCTTTTCTGGGTTTTGGGTTAAACCTAGAAGAGGTGTTTTTGGGAGACACATGAGGTGCACTACCTATAATATTTAACTTCAAAGGATTACTAGCAGAAGCATGAAATTTTTGTGGAGTATTGGACATGACATACTTATAAAAATTCAAGATGATACCTTGATATAGGGGAGGAGAAGCTCCCTTGTCTATACAATGATGTAGAGAAAAGAGAAAAACTAAAGGGGAATTTATCTTTTCCTTATGCCTTATGTGATTCAATAAAGGAAAGTGGTATCTAGGCATGGTTTTGAATCTTCCCTCCAAGTTAAAATAGCACATAATATGTAAACTTACCATATCAAAAGGAGTCAACAACTTCTCCTAGTTGTAGCCATTCTGAAATCTTTCTGGTTTTTCATCTTTTTAGAAGTTGTCAATGAACCTCTGATAATTCCCACTACTCTATGTATCCACTTTTAAACACTTGTGCTTGAGTCCCATGGCAGCCATAATTAGGTTGGTGGTCACTATGAATTTGATATTTCCTATCAAAACCTATCTATTCTTCCATGAATTACAAAATTTAGATGTGATCACATCATTAAACCCTTGTAGTGCCCGAAAAAAAGGAGTCAGGCTCGCTTCCTCAAAAAATTACCACAACTCAACATTTTTTTGTAATAGAATGCAAGATAGTAGCTCAAACCTTTTCCTCAAACCACCCATTTTACTCACTCCCACCTTAGAAAACATAGAATGCTTTTGTAGAGAATGAAAACTCTCATTAACAAAGTGAAGACTATAGCAATTAAATGGAGCCTTTCCTTTTAAAATGGAAAGATCACATAAGTACATATGCCTCTGTAGACACTAAAAATTATCCTGGGCTTGCGATTTCTAAATTCTCTATCATTTCCCCTTTTGTCTTTGCTAATTAAATATTTTTCAATTATTTAATTATTTTCTAAAGTCATGTCTTCTATTAATTAAATAATTTTAATTATTTAATTAATTCATTCCTATCTTTATTTCTTGCTTGATTAATTAAATAAATATTATTTATTTAATTACGTCACTAATTAAGTCCTCTTCTTTCTAAAATTAAATAAATTATTATTTATTTAATTTTTGTCCACTTTCCACTATAATTAAATAATTATTTTTAATTATTCATTAGCCTCTTCTCTCATAAATTAAATAAATATTATTTATTTAATTTGGTCCACTCTCTTGAATTTTGAATTAAATCATTATTTAATTCAAAATGATTCCTTTTGTCACATTCCTCTATAATTAAATAATATCTTTATTATTTAATTACTCATTTGCCACCTAAATTAAATAATTTTAATTATTTAATTTCTCCTATCACCTCTTTGTCCATGCCAATCTTATCTTCCACATCAAATATTATCTCTTGACATCTCATTTAATTCCAGCCCTTGATTGAATTATCTTATAATTCAATCTCAACCCTTCATCTTTATCATTGCCCTAATTTTGACCTAAACCTGTTTCATACTACAACTTTCAATTTTGGCCATTGATTTAGACATCTTATTGACATTCAATCTCAACCGTCAATCCAAATTAGACATTTCCTATAAATAAACTCTCTCATAAGCCATTAGGGGGGTTGATTCTTCAAGTATCCTTATGTTGTCAAAATCATTCTTGACTCTTTCATCCATTTCTATCTATTGTCATTCATCTATCATCCCCATGTCAATGTTATGCTGCTGAATTGAGCAACCAACATTCATCCAAAAATCAACCTTAAAAATCTTGCATTCTCATGCAGGTGGAGAAGAGCCATGGAGGTCAATCAAGTCTAGTTTGAAATTTGGTTTGCATTTCCTTTATTTATTTATATTTTCATTCTAGTTTGTGCTTCATGTGCTTCATAGGGTTTAGTTAATTTGTTGTTTTCAACATTAAATCTGAATTTTTCCCTATTTACAGCCTCAAGAAATTAATTAACCTTGCTTGAGTAGTAAACCACTTGCCATAAAATTTGTACTTACTGGGCTACTAGTTATTATTTATTTTATTATATTCCTCCTCCTCAAAGTTTCATGATTAAGGAAAGAAGGGTTGATTGTGCTAATAATTAAAATTCCCACATGTGTAATATAGAAAATCTTTCTGACTTATCTATAATAAACCTAAAATGTTATAGGTATTTGTAGCTTTCAATTATATTCTTGAACCTATAAATGTACAAAATTATATTATTGGATTGTAATGAAAAATAAATGTACCATAGATTTTTTAAAATTAATTTTAAGTTTTGTATATTATCTATTATGTATTTTATAGATGTTTCACTTTTGTTATTGTTTTATATCCCTTTTTTATTTTTAGACTCCCAAACTCTCACAATGGATTTTTCACTTGCTTGTTGTGTGAAAGTGCTAGAAGAAGGAATGTCCTATTCAACATATTCCTTTTGTGTTGAGATGTGGGGTGTCTAATCTTGCAACCTATTTATCTATTTTTGTAGCAAAATATATTGATTACAAAACTCCATAAAAGTAGGCTAAATAACCTCCGAAATTTTGCTATTTGATTGGCTTCTTTTAAGTTGTCAATTTTAATGCAAAATGATAAATACCATCTTCATACAAAGTAGATCCCATGATGCAAACTCAATCAATAATGCTCATAAAATTCTTACAAACATCTTATTTCTTCTTATCACATAAAACACCTTATAACAACAATTATAAAAAAAAACCCATATTTGTTTAGAAAATACTCTTAATACTCTGAACAATATTTTTCACAAATATAATCTTCTCATGCACATTTTCTTTGACAAAAGACCAAATTATTATTACCAATTACATTTCACATTATGTTTATGCACATGGGATTACCAAATAAATAAAACAACCTCATGTCAACTAAGACTAAAAATATATATATTGAACACAAATAGCACTTGATGTAAGCTAGATAATAGCTATCTGCCCTTGCTGAGATGCCTCTGTGAATTATTTGTTACATCACTAAAGTGCACCCAATTTATTACACTCTTTCAAAACCATGATAAAAATGATTCCCTTTCATATAATACTACAATAATAATATCCTTCCACACATTAGGGTGCTTGACCATCAGTAGTAAAAAAATAAAGAACCACCATAGGAAGACCAAAAATAACTAGTTTATCTATCTTTATATAAAATCTATATAATTAACGCCATAAGATATCTTTTTTGCACTTTTCCCTTTTGTAACGAGGGAATTTAAGGAAAAAAATTCAGAATTAACTATCTACAGAATGCCCAAAAATAAGGGTTCTTGAGGACCAAAGATAGACATAAATGGTATACTGTCAATTCTATGTTCCATGTAATTCCTTAGTCGGATACAACCATTGGTGTGAGTTTGCAACACAATGAGGTTGCCATGCATTTACTAAGTTACTTCATAAGCAATGTTCCATCCTCTTTTAAACCAACTTACAACAATCTATGAATTATATAAAACTACTTTGATCGAGAAATTTTTTGGAAACAATACTAATGCAAGAGGGGAAAAACTCAACCTTACTTAAACCCACCTTTTCAAAACAAAACCTTAGCTATATCCAAAACTATAGATTTCATTGAAAATTTCATTTGTCAATTTGATTTCGTTTCAACTCTTCACAAAATCCATTACATTCAGATTTAAATTGATGTCACAATTTAAAAGACAATTCTAACTTATCAACATGTTTCCCAAAAAAATTCCAACAATCACTATAGCTTATTCAACTTCACAATTTTATCATTTGATTACAAAATTACGAAAGTGCACACAATGGTCTTTGCCCAATTACTCTTTTGGAGTTCACATACACTTTCTTCACACCTTGCTTATCTTAACAACACTCCTCTGTATTTTATTGTTTGCATTTAAATTGAATATGCCACATGAAAATGGTGTGATCCATTCTCTGTTTCTACCCAATACACTTTTCTTCCCCTTAATGGCGCAGTCTATTGACATGAGACAATCAACATTCAAACACTTCTTCTAGCTAGTGCATTCCACATCTTTCAAATCTATATTTTATCCCTTTTGGATAGCGTGCCTTGGTATTTTCTTTTCCCAATTCAATGGGCTCGATTCCTTTCTCTCTACAATGTGTTCCTCTTCTCTCACCAACCCCTTACCATTCCTGGTGTCATAGGTTTTTTCTTTTTTATGGCCAGTTCAAATGGCTCTCTCTGTGATGAGGCGTGTCCTCCTTTGTAGATGTTGGATTCTCATTTTTATTAATTTTTCTTTTCATTTGCAATGTCCCCTCCTCTTCTTATGCGTAGCCTCTTAACTTCCCCATCAAATTTCATGTGTACTTACCTGATTATCTCTATTTTTCTTCATTGAGAATTCCCCTATTGGTTCTATACCTTGCATCTATGAAAGCATATTGGAAGGGCTTCTATATTCAATGTAAGATCTTCTCGCCAGCATCACCACAACCTAGGACATGAAATACCAAAATAAACCACAAATTTTGTACCTTTATAAATTTTGTGCATGGGGGATGGTTTTGTGGAGTGGCATAGAAAGTTATTGAGTAAAACTCTAGATGAAAATGACATTTTGCCTCTGTATACACCTAAAAATGGTCAAGACATTTAATTAATTAAATACTAATTATTTACTTAATATTTCTTCTACTTATAAATAAATTCTCAATTTATTTATATAGTTCATGTCTCTTAATTCTCCAAATCTAAAATCACAATTCCTCTAATTTAATTAAATAAAAAAAATTCTATAAGTTTGTTTTATTTAATTAATTTTCACTAATCCCAAATTTGGAATTCAAGCACATGTCTACAACTTTTCATGCCACCTCACCAAGGTCACATGAAATTAAATAATTCTATTTTTTAATTAGAATTATCTTCAACAAACTTTCAAACACATGGCTTATTCCTCACACACTTGATTCTCCCACACATTTGGCATTCAAACACATGGCTCATTCCTCACACACTTGATTCTCACACACATTTGGAATTCAAGCACATGGATTATTCCTCACAAACTTGATTCTCCCACACATTTGGAATTCAAACACATGGCTTATTCCTCACACACTTGATTCTCCCATCCATTTGAAATGTTGCCCTTGGTCAAGAGGGAATTCTCCAAGATTCTTCCATCTCAACCATCCATCCCTCATGCTTGAATTTGGACCATTGATCGCTGCCAACATCACAAGATGCTTGAAAAATCCTATAAATACAACCCTTTGCTAGAACATTTAACATCACATATTTTAGCAATTTTATTATGTAGGAATCACATTGGAGCAATTTGGATCCCACATTTGAGTAGAGTTATCATGCAGGAATAGCTTTGAGCAATGGATCATTTGGAGTCTTATAGTTAGAATCATGTTTTTCTTTGTAGTTGCATATAGAATCATGTTTAGCTTCATACTTAGCATTGTAGAATCATATGTTGCTTTATAGTTGCATTTTAGATTAATATATTCATAGTTAGTATTTGAGCATATGCAGAATCATCCTAGCTTCATATCATATCATTCACATTGTATAATCTAACACCACTATCCATTCATCATAATATCCATTATCATTGTTATCATTTAGTTTCATGTAGGAACTTAATTGGATTGCATGTTGAATATTATGTCATTTCTCAAGTGTCATTTCAACAACCATAGTGCACATAAAAATCTAAGAGCCAAATGGTTTATAAAATCCTTGAGAATAGAGGACAATGAGACATTCTTAAAAGATTTGATTAACTACAAAATAGAGTAGTTCATTTGATTTAAATATTTGATATAATTCATTTCATTAAGGTTTGTGTTGATTTATTTACTCTCCCATATTTCACACACACATAAAATGGCATCCACCATGGGGAAAGACCCCATTTCTAACAATTTTCTGGAAATTTTCATTTAAACAAGTTGGATGTGACGTTTTAGCTCAATCGTGAATTATTTTAGAGCATTTGACAAATATTTTGGCGCATACGACTTATGTTTTGGTGCATCTGATTAATATTTTAGCGCATCTGGGGTCTGTTTTGGCACATACGATCAATCTTTCAGCACACACATCAACTTTTTTAGTGTATACAGGGAGTCTTTTAGCGCATTCATCAAATTTTTTAATGCATGCATTACTTCTTTTATTGCATCCATGAGTTTTTTTAGCGCATGCATGAGTTCTTTTAGCACATAGGGTATTTGTTTTAGTGCATTGGATTGATGTTTTAGTACATTGAATGACTGTTCTAGCGCATCTATGTAAATTTGAAAAAAATTCAAAATACGAGAACTAATTTGTGTTTTCATCTTGCGGTTAATTTTATACGTTGGTCAAAGAAAAATTTATCAAACTACTAATGATTTATGTAGGGGCTAGATTTATTTAAATGATTTCTTTTGGTTAAGATAGGAATCTAGTTTAATTAGAAAGGATAAAGAACACCATGTCTTTCATGCTTGATGAATGGTAGGCATATACTCTCCCCTTAACTGGTTGACCAAAAAGCTAGACCCATTCATTTTTATTTTTTTATCCATAGAGGGCATGCCTTGTGGTAAAAAGTAATCACCCAAGGGAACGACCCAACCAGGATATAAATGTGGGTACTTGGGGAAATTTCAAGTATCACAAGGATTGTTCTAAAAAGAAGGGAAACAATGGTCTCTTGTCGTATGGATGATCCCCCACGAACGGAATGCCTATATTAAAACCCTTTGTTGTAGCAAGGCCAAAATCCTTAATCTATTCATTGGCACAAGAACGGTCGTTTTGAAGCCATCCCACATTTTTGCAACTTTTAGTAGAGATGAAAATTATGCCATGGGAGATTCATGGGAATTGATTCTTGGCTACCCCAAGAAGTGAGTGTCATGGAGGGGAGCCAGTGGGGTCAAACATCTAATCATCTGATAAAAGTAGGTGCAGCTGGAGTAAAATCTAAGTGGGAATCCAGTGAATATTGTCCTACACAGCCTTAAGTTGTACATGTTTGATGTGTTTTACCAAAGTGTTTTTAAATGAATTTAAAAAAAAACATCATACATTTGAAGTGAAAACCTTGATTCAGAAAGCATCCATTGAAACAACCAATTCTTTGACTAGAAAAAAAGAAAATAAAACACAAACTTGCAAGAAACTGTCATCTCCCCATCCAACGCATCCACTGTATTTTCTATCACATCCGTACAATTCTATAACACATCCAACTGCTGTTATAGTGCATTTGAGCATTTTTCCAGTGCATTAACCCTTTGTTCCAATGCATTTGAGCATTTTTCTAGCGCATTGACCCTCCGTTAAAGTGCATACACTGCATATTTTAGCCCATAGACCCCTGGTTTTAGTGCATCCAAACAATCTTATAGCACATCTGAGTAATTTTTTGGCACATCTATCCTCTGTTTTAGCGCGTCTTTCAAATCTTTTAGTGCATCCATTAAATGCAAAACCCGAGAGTTAAACTTGTCCCCTGTTTCATAGTTTGAACCAAAATTTAGTATCTTCTTCAAGTTCAGAATCATTCCTTAGGTACCATAGAGTCTAAAATTGTTAAAATTGACCTCTAAAAAATGGAATTCTCCAACCCAAACCAAGATCTAACATCTCAAAGTGCCAAAAAATCATCAAACTTACCACACCTTTGATTATTAAGCTTGGTTTCATCATCAGGATTTATCATCCTTTCATCATGAAATGAAGCTATATAATCAAATAAAAGTTAGTCTCATTATAATTTGTCATTATATTTGACTTAGTTGTAACCCTTGGCACTCTTCCAAACTTAGATCAAATTTTAGTCAAAACTATAACACTTGTATGCCCATTCAAACAAGGTTACGAAAACAAAAACTCAATGAAAAAGGACTTGAAAATAAAAACATTGAGCCAAACCTTGAAACTCCAACCATTGAGACTCCAACCATTGAAACTCCAATCATTGAGACTCAAAACATTGAAACTAAAAATAGGGAGGCACAAAACACCATGGTGGAAGCTAAAGAGAATCCTTTCCATGGAATCCACAACAAGGGGACGAAATAACTGAGGAGGATATCCAAAATGTTGAACAAGATCCCAACTTCCACAAATGCTTAGAAAATATTTTTGAAAGAAATGGGGAAAAGTACCTCCTTATGCTAGCTAAACAAGGTGTCAAATTACCCAAGGAATTTGATGTGAATCAATTGAAAACACCTCAAAAATAGCCTAAAAAATAAACTGAACAAGTGGTTTCCCTAACTCACCAAATGAAGAACCTTCAACAACAAATTCTTGATACGCAAAGGGGAACCTCAAAATGATACTTGATCTAAGACATTTTTCCATATCCATTTGATCAAAGTATCCACATGATTCCCTTTCCCAAACATTGGAAATTCCCAAAGTATGACAAATATAATGGCAAAACTGATCCGATAGACCATGTGAGGGAATTTAGAACCATGAGTCTTGAATTTTCCTACAGAGAAACGTACTTGATGAGATTATTTCTATGCAACTTAGATGGACAATACCTTGTTCAAATCGTTTTCCAAACTTGCACCACCAATCAAAACCTTTGAAGAATTGGTCAAAAAATTCATCACCCAATATTCTTATAACATCCAACATGATATCACAATGAAAGACCTTTGCAACTTGAAACAGAAAAGGGTGAAGCTTTCCTCATTTTTCTACAAAATGGAGAAGGTTATTTGTGAGGTATTCTCATCTCGTACCTGAGAAAGAAAATATGGAAATATTTATTGATAACCAAAATGATGAGATGATCTACAAATTGGAATTGCAATGTCCCCCTACATTTGAAAAATTGATTGAAAATAACATCAAGATTGAAGAGGCTTTGGTCAAAAGAGGAGTTATAAAAATTTACAATGACAACAACTCATCAAATTCCTCCAACAATTACAACAACGGTGACAAACCAAATTTTTGGCAACAAAACAAGAATGTGGGTAACAATGATGGCACAGTTGAAAACCAAAATGCAAAACCTATATTCAACTTAACAGTAGCCGCCACCAAAACCAATCAGAACAACAATCCACCCAGCCATAAAAAAAAACCAAAATTTCCATCAAAACAACAATCAAGGTCATGTTGAATCTAGAACACCATCATATCGAACATCATCCAATCAAAGAAGGTTCACACCTTTAGGACAATCATTCGAATCAACATTGAAGGAGCTTCTTGAAGCTAAAGTCATAAAATTACTGGAGGCATGAGATTATAACCCACAAGTTAAACCATCCTGGTGGAATGATGCACATTACTGTGATTTTCAACAAAACAAAGGACGCAAGAAAAATGATTGTATATAGTTGAAACATTTGATACAAGACTTTATTGATAACACAACCGTATTTCTAGAATGACCCAAAATGAACAATGATCATGGAGCATTCAAGAACCCTCTACCAAACTATGAAAAAGGGGAATCTTCTTCATCAAAAAACAAAGGAAAGAATGTAAACTATGTCTATGACACTACCATTCTTAACATTTCTGTAGTTCACAGTCAAATTCATAATAAACAAGAGATTGTACGAGCTGATTTGAAAATTTGTCAATCCCAAGCTATGGTGGGACACTCGACCACACCTCACTGCGTATCATTTAATGAAAACAATGGTGCATCACTCACCCATCCACATAATTCTCCACTTCATATTGAGGTTTTGATCCATAAATGTCTAGTAAAATGTGTTCTAATAGATGGAGGAGTTGGTTTAAATATCTGCTCTTTAAAGTTTATACATGCATTGGCATATTCATAAAATGTAATAGACTCCAGTAAAAAGATTACCATGAAGGGATATGATGCAGAAGAGCTCTTATCAAAAGGATCAGTTACTCTACCAATCAGAGTTGGCCCTATGGTGAAAGATGTGGTTTTCCAAGTCCTTGATCTTCCCTTGACCTATAATATCCTCCTTGGAATACCGTGGATACATGAAATTCAAGAAGTGTCCTCTACATACCATCAATGCTTGAAATTTTCTCATGAGGGAGTTGAAATCACAATACAAGGAGATCCTAATTCTTTCATTTTTGGCCATAATCAAATTCCTACAGATGAAATCACCATCCCTAGCAATTGTGAAGCATCCCCTCAAATAAATGTTGATCATGAACCCTTAAGAGTATCTACCACAATTACTACACTATCAAACCCCAAGGTCCAAATCCATGATCTAGGATGTGGAGAATACTGTTTAGATGAGTTGCTAGTAAAATATATTGCTATCACCATCAAGAAGGGTTAGCCTTCCAATAATGATGTCAAGATAGCTACAAAGGAAATGTAGAGAGATGACCATGTTGGGATTGAAACCTTTTGGGATCCTGATGATACACCCACCCTTTCCATATCTAACTCTACCCAATCTTTTGATACCTATGATAACCCCCTATTTGGCTAGGATATCTATGATAACCCACTTTTTGACCATGATCCTACTGAGGATATCCAACCATCCTTCCATTAGACTTGCCCTAGGCTAGGGTATGAATCTTCTAATGTTCCCTCTATCAAGTCATCTTTCCAAGTCACTAAGGATGTGCAAGCCTTTGTTGATGTTAACAGTACTGAAAAGGATAGTATCAAAGACTCCATTGATGGCATCACCACTACCATTCTCACTTCATCCATCGCATCCACATCCATCCACCTTGTAGAAATGGATCAAAAATTATCACTCAAAGAAAATATAAAGGAGGCAAGTCAAGAATCATAGGTAAAAATTCCTTTATCAAATGGAGATCCAGAATCAAAAGAAATCTTGCTACAAAATAAAAATCAAGAGAAGTCCCTTAGCCAAAATAAAAAGCTATTGGACAAATCAAAAGAAAAAAGGATCAAGCAAAGTCCCTTAGCCAATACAAAAAGCTATTGGACCAATAAAAAAGAAAGAAAGATCTAGACAAGTCCCCTAGCCAAAATAAAAAGCTATTAGAAAAATAAAAAAATCAAAGTAAAAAATAAAAGTGAGAAAAAGTTGATCTCCAAACATGCCTCTCCCTCAAAAATCATTGGGGGCATCTATCAAAGAATAAAATCAAAGAAAGAATTTGTTGATTAACGACCTACATCCATGTCACTCATACCACATATTCCCTTCCACTCATCCATTTTCTTTTACCCGCCATATCATCACACCTCCACTGGTGATGTCTTTCAATGCATCTTTGATGGTGACCCCTTCACGTACTATGAATCATCAATCGCCCAAGCTCCTTTTTGTCTAAAGTTTGATGGCCCACATAGTGCACACATTAGGTATCCTATCATATCCTCTTTTATTTGTCGTATTTATCACCCTCCATACTTTCCACTCATACTATTTATTCCATTTGGATCCTTTCATCCAACATGGTCATTCACATAGGATTGGAGCATCGTATCATCTTTGGATCAAGAGCATATCTGTTGTCCACACCTAAAAGGGATTTTTTTGATGAACCCCTCAATAGCCTGCATCTCAAGAAATTTTGTACTTAACTCATCCAGTGCATCGAAAAGAGTCCTAAAAAAATACAAAAACATCAGAAAATGTCCTGAAAAAATGGTTGCCTTGATGAAAACTGGCAAACAGGCATTTGGTAACAACAAAAAAGGCAAAAAAAAGAACAAAAAAAATGAAAATAAAAATAAAAATCATATAATCTGAAAAAGTGCAATAAAAGCAAGTAGTGAAAACCTAGAAATGTGCTATTTGTGATAGGTTAACTTTTCCATCTATTTGAGCATGTCGACCATTCACTTTCGCCATTCGCTTTCACCATCAATTTGCATACTATTGGAAAGCTTCATGTACATATCCTGGCATCGTGGTCGTGTCTCACCCTAGACTAGGGGAAAAATACTGAACTCACTTGGGCAATAAAATTTGAGCTTGACCAACAAAACATAGTAGTAAGGAAAACACAACAAACACAATGATCACATATAACACAACATTGAACAATGATCACCATCAGTAACACATCAACCATCAAACATCAAATAGCCAAATCAATCCAATAAAAAAAAACCTCAAATGGATGATGTTTCTTCTAAATCATGGCTTTATCACTATGGCATGAATGTTCAATTGTTGAAGTTTTATTTTTTCTATCATATCTCTAGATCACCTCAATGATGTATCGAACTAGAGGAGCCAAGAAGGAGTATGATTTTCTTTTTTGTTGTTTGTGAGTTGATCACTTATTACTGTGCAAATTCGGATGATCAATTTAAAGTATCACTAATTGACATTTGATTGCATATGATTATTTTTTTTTTTTTTTTAAAAAAATAAGTAATCGTTTAATTATACGTAGATGCTTGTGTTAACTTGTAATATCAAACATCATGGAATTAGTACTCAGGTCATCATGGTCTAAATATACTATCGATGTTTGGCTTTTCCAAAATTTTAAAGGCTCAACGATGATAAAAAGCACAAAAAATCAGCTGCTACAATGACAACATGTGCATGTTAGATCTCCATGGTTAAGTTAAATTGCATCCATGTTAGTCTACATCTGTATCTATGGGATTTCCAAAGCTACAACAAATGATGTTGTCTCTCACATTAATGGATTGAGTACATTTGACATTAACCAAAACACATCATTTTCATATAATTGCACATCAGTTGCATCATCATTTTCACACATTATCACATCAGTTGCCTCATCATTTGGATACATTAGAAATCATTACCATATCACATGTACATGATCACATCATTCATCCATACATACATTACATCAATATTTGCATTAGAAAACACAAATAGAAGTGCATTCCATCTCACTTGCATGATAAAAAATGATCTCATTCATTATTAATGGATTAATAAATTGACCCGTTAAGAAGATTGAAAGACATATCCAGTAGAGTAAGAACAAAAACTTCTCTATTTTAATAGGGGCATAATTGAACTTGATACATCACTGAAATCATTTATTCCTTTAATAAAATGGATCTCGGATTAACATAAGAAGATTGAAAGACATATCCAATAGAGTAAGATTTCCAAGAAGAAAAAGTTGCTGAAGAACATGACTGGTAAAGAAATAATGCCATTGTTATGAACATCTAAAACTAGTAGGGAAGATGAATTTGTTATTACTCAAATCCAAGACTAAAAAAGGACTAGTTGGATCAACATAATCATCACATATAACATCTCACATCATTTTCATAATCAAATTCATATCACATAACATAAAACATCATCAATCATATGTCATCTCATTATTACATAATCATCACAATCATCACCATATAAACATCATAAATACATAACATCATGTGATCATTTCATACATCATTCATTCATTCATTGCATCATTTATTTGCATTAGAAAAGTACAAAAACATAAAATGCATCACATTTCATTAGCATAATAGGATCCATCACATGTATCATATATGCATCATTCATAAAGAATCATAGAATCATAACACATTAGTTGCATCAACATTTGCATCCATAGCATATCATATCACATCAAGCATCATAAAGCCGAAATAAAATGCATCCATCATAATCATCATCATATAAACATCATAAATGCATGTAGATCACTAATCATTGCCACATATCATATAACCTCAAAATCATAATGTCAAGTGTACAATGATATCCAAACATGGAGAGATACATCAACAAAGTGGCATAAATCACAAAATATCTGACTGAATAAGTGTATAGATCAAGTATCAGTACATCATCAAGTATCAATACATCATCAAGTCTCAATAATCAATCCTATATTGGGGCATATCAATCAATTAGAGAAGTCAAACCACATCACCCAATCAAATCTGAATCCACCTACACCAGATGCAGAAATCCTTTGATAATAACATATCACAAATTAGCAATCTTATCAATCAATCAATCTATCAACCTAATCAGCTCTAATGCAATTTCGATCAAATCTCATGAGCATTTATCATTGATCCTCGCCTATCATGAGGAAAATAATCATCATAATAAATCTATCATTGATCCTCACCTATCATGAGGACAATTATCATCAATCTATCATTGATCCTCACCTATCACGAGGTCCATCAATCAATCAAACTATCATTGACCCTTGCCTATCATGAGGTGAATCATCAATATATCATTGATCCTCACCTATCATGAGGTCAATCATCAATCTATCATTGATCCTCACCTATCGTGAGGTCAATTATCAATCTATCATTGATCCTCACCTATCATGAGGACAATCATCAGTATTGTATCATTGACTATCACCTATCATGAGGTCAATCATCATCATCCTATCATTGATCCTCACCTATCATGAGTTCAATCATCAACTATCATATCAACATCATCAAATCAATTGGTTGAACACGATCATCAAACATCAAACACAAGGATGCAACATGAGGCATCAATTAATCATTTCATCACTTTGTGGCTTAAACATCATTTAATGATAATAAGTTTCCACAATCCATATCATAAATCTGTGTAGCTTCTGGATTTGATTGTGTCAAAATATTTTGCATCAACATTTCAGATCTCTTTTCTTGGCCTTGGTTTGCATGTAACCTTTCCTCCCCCCTCCTCTCTGCTTTTTATCTTGTCTAAGTATGTAATTATCCATTTCTTCTCATCTTGCTCTCTCTCATCCTGATGATGGATCACAGAGTGTGATTTGAAATATTTTTTTTCTCTCATCCTGATGATGGATCACAGAGTGTGATCTGAAACGTTGATGCAAAATATTTTGACACAATCAAATCCAGAAGCTACACAAATTTAAACATCATTTTTTAGGAGATAAATCGTTTCTGCATCATAAAATTTTGAAATCATCATCAAATCATGGAAAAATCATCAAAATTTTCAAAAATTCCAAAATATCCTAAAAATTCAAAAATTCACCGATTTATCTCCCGAGGGGGCATATATCCATCATCACTTGAAAATCAATGTCTGGGGCATTGAATTTTTTTTTCTCGCCATCAGTATCAAATTTTTCTTTGAAGCAATGTGTAAACACATTACTTCAAAGAGGGGCAAAATGCATACACCTAAAAATGGTCAAGACATTTAATTAATTAAATACTAGTTATTTAATTAATATTTCTTCTACTTATAAATAAATTCTCAATTTATTTATATAGTTCATGTCTCATAATTCTCCAAATCTAAAATCACAATTCCTCTAATTTAATTAAATAAACAAATTTCTATAATTTTGTTTTATTTAATTAATTTTCACTAATCCCAAATGTGGAATTCAAGCACATGTCTACAACTTTTCATGCCACCTCACCAAGGTCACATGAAATTAAATAATTCTATTTTTTAATTAGAATTATCTTCAAAAAACTTTCAAACACATGGCTTATTCCTAACACACTTGATTCTCCCACACATCTGGCATTCAAATGCATGGCTTATTCCTCACACACTTGATTCTCCCACACATTTGGCATTCAAGCACATGGATTATTCCTCACACATTTGGCATTCAAACACATGGCTTATTCCTCACACACTTGATTCTCCCATCTATTTGGCATGTTGCCCTTGGTCAAGGGGACATTCTTCAAGATTCTTCCATCTCAACCGTCCATCCCTCATGCTTGAATTTGGACTGTCAATCACTGCCACATCACAAGATGCTTGAAAAAACCTATAAATACAACCCTTTGCTACCACATTTAACATCACAACTTTTAGCAAGTTTATTATGCAGAAAATTGCATTGGAGCAACTTGGATCCTGCATTTGAGTAGAGTTACCATGCAGGAATAGCTTTGAGCAATGGAGCATTTGAAGTCTTATAGTTAGAATTATGTTTTTCTTTGTAGTTGCATGTATAATCATGTTTAGCTTCATACTTAGCATTGTAGGATCATATGTTGCTTTATAGTTGCATTTTATATCACATTCATAGTTAGCATTTGAGCATATGCAGAATCATCCTAGCTTCATATCATATCATTTACATTGTATAATCTAACACCACTATCCATTCATCATAATAAATATTATCATTTTTATCATTTAGTTTCATGTAGGAACTTAATTGGTTTGCATGTTGAATATTATCTTTTTTCTCAAGTGTCATTTCAACAACCATAATGCACATAAAAATCTGAGAGCCAAATGGTTTATAAAATCCTTGAGAATAGAGGGCAATGATACGTTCTTAAAAGATTTGATTAACTACAAAATAGAGTTGTTCATTTGATTTAAATCTTTATATAATTCGTTTCATTAAGGTTTGTGTTGATTTATTTACTCTCCCACATTTCACACACACAACCTCTATTGAGAAAAATGGGCATATGCAAACAAAGCCACATGGTGAGAGAACTCATCTCTCAACATCTCCACCAACCCATGCAAAACATTGATATTTTTCCTAACAATGACTTCAACCGTTGCAACCATGGAGAAAGCCCAACAGCTTCATGTAAAACATATAAAGAAAACCACGAAGAAAACCTTTTGAAGAAGACACAAAATTCAAAAAGAAATCTTCATTAATATTAACCCATGTTTATCACAAGAGCCTTGGTCCTTAACCTCTATTACAACACCATTTTTTCTCTAGTACACTGATGTAGGTAACTGCTTTCCCTCTCTATATACATATCAAATGCTCAGAGAGGTTTTTGAATGGCATCTGGAGGAGTTATAATGAAAGAATATTGGAAGGGATTTTGTATTCAATGTAAGCACTGCTCGCTAGCATCACCACAACCTAGGACATGAAATACCAAAATAAACCACAAATTTTGTACCTTTACAAATTTTGTGCATGGCAGATGGTTTTTTGGATTGGCATAGAAAGTTACCGAGTAAAAATCTATATGAAAATGACATTTTTCCTCTATTGAGAAAAACGGGCATACACAAACAAAGCCGTCTGGTGAGAGAACTCATCTCTCAACATCTCCACCAACCCATGCAAAACATTGATATTTTTCCTAACAATGATTTCAACCACCGCAATTGTGGAGAAAGCCTAGTAGATTCCTATAAAACATATAAAGAAAACCATTAAGAAAACCTTTTGAAGAAGACACAAAATTTGAAAAGCAATCTTCATTAATATTAACCCCTGTTTATCACAAGAGCCTTGGTCCTTAACCTTTGTTACAACGCCATTTTTTCTCCATTCCATTGATGTAGGTAATTGCTCGCCCTCTCTATATATATATCCAATGCTCAGAGAGGTTTTTGAATGGAATCTGGAGGAGTTATAACGAAAGCATATTGGAAGGAATTTTGTATTCAATGTAAGCTCTGCTCGCTAGCATCACCACAACCTAGGACATGAAATACCAAAATAAACCACAAATTTTGTACCTTTACAAATTTCGTGCATAGCGGATGGTTTTGTGGAGTGGCATAGAAAGTTATTGAGTAAAAAATTAGATGAAAATGACATTTTTCCTCTATCGAGCAAAACAAGCATACACAAACAAAGACGCTTGGAGAGAGAACTCATCTCTCAACATCTCCACCAACCCATGCAAAAAATTGATATTTTTCCTAACAATGACTTCAACCACCGCAACTGTGGAGAAATTCCAATAGCTTCTTGTAAAACATATAAATAAAACCATTAAGAAAACCTTTTGAAGAAGACACAAAATTCGAAAAGAAATCTCCATTAATATTAACCCCTATTTATCACAAGAGCCTTAGTCCTTAACCTCAGTTACGATGCCATTTTTTCTCCAATCCACTGATGTAGGTAACTGTTCGCCCTCTCTATATTCATATTGAATGCTCAGGGAGGTTTTTGAATGGTATCTGGAGGAGCTAAACATGGTACCCAAATACATGCTTTTAAATATTTCATAGGCCAGGTTTGCAAATTGATTGAGGCCAAGCCAAAAAAAATTGTTTTTGTGGTTGTCTACGTCAATGTATAGTATATTACTTTTGAATATGTGAAACTTGGTTTCTTTCTCATCCAACCCATTGTAGACCTTCCCATGCTCCAACTACCACCATTCATAAATTTGAAAATTTGTTTCATTAGATGCCAAATCTTTTGGGTCATAACCTATCACCGAAAAAATGTTGTAGCATTAACATCTTCCAACACAAAGCACATATAGCAGTGTAAACATTATGCAGTTAAAATGGAATGCATTTCATCAATGTAAGATGGCTTCATTCACGCCTTACCTGAGGAGGTGATAAATGGAGGTGGTGATCAATACAGGTGCATCAATTAACCTACATACTCTGACAAATATTCACACCGCTTCCACTATTTTTCCTATACACAAAAACATGGCATTCAGAGTTTTCATGTACATGGAAAAATGCCACTGCAATGAACGCCTTATGCCATAATAATTAAATGTTGTATGGCACCAACAAATGTTATTTTGGACAATGTGCATGCACTTCCACACTTGGTGGAATGAATTGGTACCACTACGCAACTCAAAATTAAAACAATCTTAGTGACTACTACTTTAATTCCTTTTGTCTATGATGACACAAAATTTATATATTTATTGGACAACTTCCATCAATTTTCTATGGTGACATGAATGTGTTTGTAGGTAAAAAATAAGTGATGTACCCACATATATGACACAAAAAATACATATAATATTGTCCAATTTAATAATTAACAAAATAGTTTTCTCCTTGAAACAATAATTATTTTCATATGTTCAACATTCCTCTATGAATTCTACCTACTTTCACGAAATTCATTTTTCTTCCTCTATCAAACCATTTCTTATATTTTTTAAAAAATTGATTTTTTTGTTTGAAATGCTTACATGGGAATCATGTATGACACATAAGACATTGGGAATTGATGCAAGAATAACAAAGATAGATGATGAGGTCTTCACATGGATGGTCATTATTCTTCCTTCAATTGCTTGTAGATAGAGACTAACTATCCTATGCACCTTATTTGTGGTTTCTTCTTCCATACTTCAACGACATATCTCTCTTCTTCACATCCACACACAACAAACAAGCATAATGATTTTGTTCTAAGGCATTGAGTGTATGATATTGGAACATATATATCTCCTTTTGTAGTTGAGTATAAAATTGCATAAAAGTATTGAAATAACCTCCAACATTTTGTTGTTTGATTAACTTCTTTTGATTTGTCAATTTTAATGTGTAATGATAAAATACCATCTTCATACAAGTAGATCCCATGATGCAGTCTCAATTACTAGTGCTAAAAAAATTATTACAAATACTTATTTCTTGTTATCACATAAAAACATCTTATAAAAACAATCACACAAAACACTCATATTTCTCCACAAAACACTCTAAACAATATTTTTTACAAATTTTAAACTTCCCCATACACACTTTACCTAAAAAAAAAAGACAAAATTCTAATTACCAATTACAAATTAAACAAACTTATTCCAACAAAGACTAAAAATAGATATTGAACAGTATAATAAAAAATAAAATAAAAAATCATAATACCTGTTGTAAGGTAGATAGTACCTATACACCCACGGTGTTGAGAGGTCTCTATGAATTATTCATAGTAAAATAAACAAAAAAAATCATAATAAAGTGCACAACACTACAATAATCCTCTCCTTCCACATAGTAGTGTGTTTGACCATCAGGAGGACAAACTTAAAGAGAAACCTTAGGAAGACCAACAAATAACATACTTAAATTGTTGTAAGGTAGATATTGAACAATTGATATGTTGGAGAGTGTGCATGCACTTCCACACTCATTGAAATTAAACGACTAAAAAATTGAAAAAATTTAGTGACTACTGTTGTAATTTCTTTTATCTATGATGGCACAACAATTTATAAATTTATTGGACAACTTCCATCAACCTTTTGTGGTGACCGGCATATGTTCACAGGTTAAAAAACAAGAGTTACAGAGCAGTGAAGTTCCTGTCAAAGTGTGCAAGAACAATTTTGGTTTTTGTTTGTTGTGCAACAATTGGAGTGGAGGTAGGTGATGTTGTCATTGGGATGCATTCTAGATTGTGGATTGCATATGTTGGCTATATCATGGATATATGGTGTCCAAATGAGTTGAATTTTGATATGCAAAAATTACACACTATAATCTACTTATTAACTTATTTACAGCCAAAATATTGGACATTTAACATTTCAAAAGGTATCTACCTATTGATTGGCAAGTTAATCCCTGTGGTTGAAATTTTTTCTAATCCTAGTGGTTTTGACTACCAGCTGGAAATTTTGTATGAGCAAACCTACAGTTTTATGTGGCACACTTCCAAAGGAAGTTGAACATTCACCCATAGCACTCCAAATTAATAAGATCTAATGGGTGAATAATTTAGAATATGAAACATTAGATTCAATCTGATGAATCAATTCATTAGGGAATTGTATGGAATAAAATCTTTTGAAGGAGAAACATTGGATTTAATCTGATGAATCATTTCATCAGGGCATTGTATGGAATACTTTGAAAACTCGTGATTCAACAGACATAATTTTTAATTGGATTTAGTGACTTGGAAAACTCATGAAATTAAAATAAATATTGAAATTCAAAACTCAACATACATAGGTTTTTCTTGCAATCTCATTGAGTCCCCATGAGTACTTGTCATGAGTTTCTCTAGAGAACTCACTGGAATTGATCTGTGAGTAAATGGACAAGTTTCTTGGCTGTAAAAAGGATCTTATGACTACTCAACTATGTTACCCAAAACGTGATAGGAAAGCATCATTTCATTGTTTCAACAGCCAAAATGTGTTTCCTGTCATCGATGACTGTTTTTAACCCGTTGACACATTTCTAAGCCATTGAAAATGAGAGAAAAAAATCACTATCTTTTCTATGAGTACACAACAAGTTAACTTGTAGAATCACTGACATTCGATGAGTAGAATCAATAGAGCATAGGTTTTATTTAATATTGACTGTATCAAAGATAAGATAGCTTTGAAATTTACCAAATTTTAATGACTAACTTGCAAATGATGACGTCATTGACGTGTATATAAGATAGCTTTTTTATAAGCATAGCTTTCTGAATATTTTTAAAAATAGTGTGTTGTCAACAATATATATATTTCCTAGATTTTTGAATTGAAGAGTGTTTTAAATTATTTAAAAGCGATATAATATTTTTGGTTTATATTTGATTATGTTTGTATGTGACAAATTTTTATTTTGCATGCATTTTTATATATGCGGGACAAAAAATTTATAATAAATCTTATTGAAATTATATATGTATATAAAATCCATTTCTTATATGCAAACTTTAAATATCAAATTTCTCATCACATTACCATTTCTGTTGCAGTTTTCGTTTAAATATCACATTTCTCATCACATTACCATTTATGTTGCAGTTTTCGTTTCTTGTTTCTACTAACATAGCTACTTAGAGTGTTTTAAAACTATGGTGAGTATCTTCTTGGAATAAGAGTAGGGGTATAATGCATTACATTCTAGTTCAATTAACAAAGAACAACAAAAAATTATGCTCCATGCTTGCAGTTAAATGTCCCACCATGTAGTTGTTAAATATTGATAGTGGTCCAACAAGGATGAATTTATTAAATAAAACAAAAAAGGTAAAAACCCAACATTGTACAATTATGTCAATGCCGACAGGAGTGTCTAATAGGACTTATTTGCAAACACATCATATGCATTTAATTTCACTAGAAAATGATTGTTTTTTATTAGGTAAACAGGGATTTTGAAAGGGCCTTGACCCTTTTACATCAAGAAAGATTTAGCAACTAGTACAAAAAAATATGAAACAATGACACGACAAGATAGTAGCAAGAAAATGCAAACGAAGCTAGCAAAATAGCAAAAGTAGGATGGGAAACAACACCAAAAAATAGTAGTCATCCCAAGGGTGAGAGAACTAGATAGTATTCAAGCCTTTGCAAGCATAAATAAGTGGGACCAAGACCCCCACAACCAACAAAACATGCCTCACAGCCAGCAAAATGGGTCTACATAGACCTTAACCACAAATATTCTTCAAATTAGGGTTCAAAGCCAGCATAACAGACCACCAAGCCACCATCCTTGTTGCCAAAATAGCAGCTTGAAATAGCAACCCCCCAAGGGTGGGTAGGAAAAACCATACTTCAAACCCTTATCAGTAGGATTTAGCATATCTTGAAACTTAAACCACCAGAAAATAATTAATCCCAACAAGACACCATGAAAGAACCTAGGGCGAAGAGAACAACTAACATAACAAGCCTGCATGCCACCCTTCAGGCTATAAAAGTAGCACCCCATAACAACATCCAACCCAAGGGTGGCCAAGACAACAAGAGCTCCAAGGGCCCCATAAAGTAGCAACCAAGCCATCCATTGAGCTATGAACACAACCTTAAATAGCTTCCACCCCAAAGTGCGCAATGACCAAATAGAAATAAACATTTCACTTATGGATCTCGTTTTAGAGTCATTAAATAAGGTAGTGTTGTTGGAGCCGAACAACCCCATCTTCCAACAAACCTAGGCTCCACCTCTATAGGAGAAGTGACCAAGAGAAATATGTCCACTATAGAAAAGAATCACACCCCCACCAAAACTCCACCTCAATAGGTGTGGCCTCCACCTTGATAGGAGCACTAGGGAGAAGACTAGTTGGAGAAGCAAGAACAACCCACCAAGCCCACATAACCACTATCCACCTACATAGGATAGGTTACCACCTCAATAGGAAGGGTCTCCACCTCAATAGGAGACCCAGACTATAGAGCCAGGGAGACTGAAAACACTCCAGTGGAAATAAAACACCTAGCCACAAAGCAAAGTAGAAGCAACAAGGCCAACATAAACTTTGAACTCAACCCCAACAAATCAAAAGCCATCATTTTTAAATGGATTTCAAACACCGCTCCCTCAAGAGTAGAAACTTGTACCACCATCAACAGAGTAGAAGAAACCAAGAAGGCCAAAGGCATCTCCAAAGCAAGGGAGCCACAAAACTAGAGCTCGAGTAAAGGTAGAGAGAAGCAAAATCCCAATTGTTCAAAAAACCCTCAAACCCATGGTCCCCAAGCAAGATCTGGAGAGCAAAAGAGAGAGGCAGATGAACACAACAAGGGCTCAACCATACCACCACAGACCAGGGCAAAGCACTGGCCAACACCACAAAGGAGACACCTGAATAATGAAAGAAGCCAGCTAAAAATGCAACATACCCCAGCCACAAAAAGCCAGAGACAACACCAACAACCAACACCACGCCCAAGAACTGTACCAAACCAACAAAAGATCTAGAGAAAGCCAATGAGAGGGCTTGACCAAGGTCAAACCAATGACACAGCCTCTAGAGAGACCAACCACGAGGAGGAAGGACTATAGAAGACTGAGCAAAGTCCATCATTGAGCAAAATGCTAGAAATCCCACACCAAATACCATGAAAGGCTTTAGAGAAAGACCCGATGCCTCAAGCCACCACAATACAATAGAGAGGGATGATCCTAGGGTGGGAGACCAGCCGAACACAAACCAAGCCTTAGAAGTAATGAGAACCTCCATAGGAAAATAGGTCTGCTAGTAACACAAACCCACTGCATCTAGTCACAATGACCAGACCACTAGCAAATGATTGTTTTTTAGCTTTACCAAAGCAATTTTTCTCATTTGGAAGGAAAAAGAGAACAACCCAAATATCTAAAAAGTTTTAACTAACTCTTCATTGTTAATAAATCTATTTTATAGTCTTAATGCTTTAAAAAATATTGTGTATCATTCAATGTCTGTATGAGTGTTATATAGGGTAAATATATAAATAATGAAAATTTTCCCTCAAAAAAGTGTAAGACAACTCACCATAACATGCCATCTTGTGCAGATTCTTTGTGCTCACACGCTTGAAAACATTTCTCTTAATCTAAGTGAAGTTATTGGATACAAGTAGTGCCATCAAGGCATTGTTATGGGATATTATTGCAATTGATAGAGTAATTGCTTGAGCTAAAATAATGAAAGAATGCACAAGTAAAAGCAGTTAAGCACATTACTATAATACAATCGACAATGAAAATGTACACCTAACAAGAAAGTGAAAGGAGATTATAGATGATCATTTTGTGTCACTACACACATTAAAACACAAAATTGATCTTTTAAAGGATATTGAAGGCAACAACAACAATAGCTTGGTCCAAAATAAAGCTCATAGTTTACATTGGTATATGCTCCTTTGAACTACTTGAAACTCTTACTGCTAAATTGAAAAGTACTTGAAGTACATCCCCTCCAAATGATTGGCACAATTTATCAAATATCTATTTTTGATGGCATATGTTTTACTTGGCACACCACAAACTAAGAAGGCTATAGAAAATTAAGACTAGCCTTAAATGAGTTTCAAATCCTTGGAAAAAAATTGCATGTGCTCCATAAAGCTTAAAATCATACCCCACCTCTAAGACATTGTACACCACATAAAATTTTATTGTGCCCTATCCTCGGATAAAATGGTAAATTAGGCTAATATCTATGATTTTGCAAAAACAAAAGATAAGTCTTAAGTGAAACATAGAAATTATAGGTATTACCATTATTGCAACAACTAAAACACAATCCACTACCAAAGCTGCAAAATATCTAGTAAAGAAAGAACTTTAATACTTGCATGCATTCATGGCTAATAGAAATCGACTGTTCTTTCCTCATCCTAATGATCTATCATTGAGTGTGATCTGAAACATCGATGCAAAAAACAAGCACAGTTGAATCCAAAAACACTTGAAGTCATGAAACTTACCTGTAACTTGTAAAAGTGTGACTTCCCAAATCAACACCACAAAGCAACCAAAGTCTGAAATGTCATCAACCAATGGTATTTGGAACTGCTTGCCCATTTCATTGTCAGTTCATTTGGTAACGTCATAGATGATTAAGCATTAAAAGCATGTTTGGTACCCATAATTATAGGGAAAAAATCACCACTTGCTTTGCTTATTTTAGAATCCAATAATCCATTTTTAAATAGAAAAGATTTTTATTACTTAGTAGAAATGGGACAAATTAGCTTATCATCCAAAAATAATTTTTTAACATGTTGTTAGTCATATGTGTATTTATGATCTAGAAACTGGCACAGACAAGAAGACCAATATGCCAAACTGACTCAGACTTAACAAATAATCAAGCTACTCCAAATAAGATATTTGACTTGCAAATTATGCTTTATATACTTTCATTTTGTGTTGTGTGGATCCTTGACCCAAGTATGAATTGTTACTACATATTTATTTAATTCAATTTTTCTACATGCAAATATGATGCATAAACTACAAATAAGTGTATTTATCCCTTATATGGTGTATGGGATCAATAGAATCAGTTTGAGTTGTGTGAGTGCTCGGTTAACAATATTTCTCATTTTCTAATTTTCACTCTAACTTTCTTCATAATGATAGAGGTGTGTACAAGTTCTACATAGGGCTGATCCACAATCAGTTTGTCTAGTATTTTTTGAAATAGTTAATCCTACAAAAATTTTGCAAATAAGATTGATTTCCTATAAACAACTCCAATGATAAATCTCTAATGAGGCAGAGAAATCATCAAGCTCTTTATCTCCATATTACAAAAAAAATTGATTAAGTAGGCCAGTAGTAGACAAGGATGCATGCCAGTCCTAGATGAATTTTGGAAAAATCAAAATGCTTGTATGTGTCTTGTAAGATTAATAATGTAGTTTAACGATGCATCCCTCAGTTTTAGTAGAAGCATCCCCAAATTTTAGTTGATGACAAGATGCCTATTATAATTTACCTACAATATTAAACTCCATCTGGAACCCCTAAGTATCCATAAAATCCTTAATCTTCTGTGTAATTATCAGTTACCACAATAATGTCACATCCCTGTCAGGAGGACCGATTCATAGAGGGAATTAATGGGAAAACTACTACTCCCTATGGCCAATGACAACCTAAATTTAATGAGCATGGTGTAGATAAAATAAAATTAGGACCACGTCATTAATACGCCATGGAATTCCTTCCCTTGGGTAATTAGATGTGTGGGTTGAACGAATTTTCCAAGGAGAGTGGGAGTAGAGTGCAGAGAATGGCACACAAAGAGAGAAAGGAGAATGGGTATGACAACCAATGCCATGTGTCAAAAGGGGGGAAGCTTTGTAATATCAGATCGAGCAGTAAGGAGAAGAGAATTAGTTTGCGGAAGACTATGCAGAGTACAAAAGAAGACGTCTGGTGGAGAGAAAAGGGTAGGGACGTTCGCCAAAGCCTAAAGGAAAGAGGAATTTTAGATGCAAAGGTACCATAAAATGGGAGCTAAAGGAGCAGTGTCAGACAACAAGGGTAGATTTCAATGTCTACTTCAGAAGTACATCAATATCATCCTTTAGAGATGAGTACACTTCTTCACTATTACTATCTTGAATTAACATTTAATTTTGCAATATTGACTCACAGCTGAAAAAAATTGATGTAGTTGATTTGATCTTATGTGAGAAATGTGGTGGGTGGTGGTAATAATGTTTCACATTTATTGAGGTTTTTGTCAACAATT